>BMAO01026292.1:0-265048 GCA_019973975.1 Trichonephila clavata | reverse complement strand
CCCCTGTAAATTAACATGAAAATTGTCTGGAATATCATTTATTATGTAATAATGTTTATTTTGTATCGCTTCATTAAATACATTGTTTTATTGTAATATAACTTCCTTTTAAAAATTTCAAAACCTCATAGTTCCAAAAATTTTTATTTTCGCTATAAATTATTTTGTATACACTTTTGCAAGAAATGACACACGAACCCACTTCTTCGTCCTTCCATGTTTGTTTTCTACTTGAAAAATATTTTACGCATCTTGATTGGTTTAGTATTCCTAAACACAACCAACTTAAAAGTGTTTTTCTAAATTAAAAGTAATGTTATAACTATTTCATAAAATTTTACATATTGCTTAAATCATTTTCTTATATTTGCCCTCAATTCTTTGATTCCACTTAAAAAAAAAAACAAGTTAGCTGTATTTTATTAATGCATACATTTGCAACCAAAGAATATTATTTTTTCAGATAATATCAATGTAATCAATATTTTGTAAAATTTTATGCTAAAATATATATGCATAGCTTTTGAAGACAGAAGCATCATGTTTATTAAAAGCTTTTATTTAACTTACAATGTATGTATGTATGTATGTATGTATGTATGTATGTATGTAATTTGTTCGGGTGGAATCTTGCAACTCAATTTTGAAGCTGATATCTTCCTCCCATTGAGCTGAAATTTTGTATACACGTTTAGTTTGGATGACAATGCATGTTTTGACCATTTATATTCCGATATTGCAATTAATTAAAAAGATATTAATTAAAAACGTTAAACTAGTTTTGGGCGCCAACTTGGATATATCTGCATTGTTGTAATAATTTTATTGTTACAACAATGACAACAGTTGGCGTCGAAAATCGGTTTTCAGCCAAACTGGAATTTCAAACGTTGCGCTATTGACAGTACTAATTAACTTTGTCTAAAAAATAATTACATTTCTACAACGTATGCAATTTTTTTGCAAATTTCTATCTATTTTCTTGGATTTAAATTCAAAACATAAAAGTAGAGCTATTTTTCAAGTAGATTGGTACATTGTATACCTTTCTCAACGCTGACAAGTTAAACTGAGATGGAGTATTGAAGAAATTCTTTAAATAATTTATCTAACTTTAATCTATGAAACTCAGACAAAAAATAATTACAGAATCGGAAAGATCATTTTTTTATGTATCTTACCCATCAAAAAGGAATCCGCTAGGAAAACAATAAGAGAAAAATATTATCTAGAAATGCAATATATTTTCGATTAAAAAAAATAATTTTATAATAAAATGAAGGAATTTTTTAAGGAAATTTTCTAATTTTAAGCCTACAAGTAATTTAAATATACCTCATTTTATCACCAGTAATCTAAACACACACTACGACATGCGTCCTTAAATTTAATTACAAATAGAATCTGTTAATTTTATTTGAATTTAATTATTGATTTTTTCAAAATCAAGTTTCTAAAGATGATCTGAGAAATTAAAAAAAAATAGATTCTTACGTAGAAGATATTCAAAGTCCAGCAAAAAATTATCATTATTTGATAAAACTTTCTTTTTTGATTACAAAATGTGTTTTGAGTCTTAAACATTTTATTGATTAATACAAATATTTAAATGCCTTTTGAAGTTTTTTAATAAACAACTAAAATTTTCTTCTAATATGTTAGAGAAATGTATCCCTTATCTTCAAAATATTTCAAATAAATAATATATTCTTTAAGTTTTTCAAAAATAGTCAAAATTTTAATTAAACATTTAATAACTTTGTCATTTATGAAGATAATCTCACTAAACCTTTTTTATTCGTGTGTAGAACAATGTTACCCAAAATCTGCACGAAGATTGAGAAAATTGCTTAAAAATTACGGATTCGAAAAAATTGTGTTTTTAGTCTAATACCATTTTGCGAGAATTAATTCAGCTAAACCAGGGATGGCGAACCAGCGTTCAATGAGTTGAACAGGCTGAGAAACCTGTCCAGCGATAACTAAAAAGTAAAAAATAAATTAAATGTAAAAAAAACTTTTTTAAGAACAAGCTTTTATTTAAACGCGCTAAAAAGAATAAAATAAACTTTTCCTTTAAAACTTTTTTTACTATCAACTTATAACGTCATTACACAATTTATATGATATAAAAGCTTGTCGCGAGATTTAACTGTGTAGAGAAACAAGTAAAATAAATAACTTGACCTGATTGATTTTGGTTTTTAAAAATTCAAACTAAGTAAATATGAGTACTTAAATATTGCGACAAGCTTTTATATCATATAAATTGTGTAATGACGTTATAAGTTGATAGTAAAAAAATTTTTAAAGGAAAAGTTTATTTTATTCTTTTTAGCGCGTTTAAATAAAAGCTTGTTCTTAAAAAAGTTTTTTTTACATTTAATTTATTTTAATTATTCAAATAAATTTACAACAGTGCTTCCCAAACTTGTAATACTTGCCACCAAACTTTCAATCATAATTTTCATTGCACCCAACCTCTGTGCAATAACAATGTATTGAATGCATTAATAATGTACTATGAAATAAAACTATAGTACGATTTTAATTATAAAACGCACAAATTATCAAGAAAAGTATTATATTTTGTACATAATTTTGTAGATGACAAGCCCAAGGAAGTCACTAGTAATTACCGAACTTGTTCTTAACTTAGTATTTATAAAACAATAATCAAACACACTGTGCAGTACTGATACATTTATATTATATCGGTATAAATAAGTCATAATGTACTTTATTTTGCTCATTTTCTGTAAACGAATAATTTTTTTAACGTAATCTTTTATTTTTAACTTTTCGATATGCTTGCGCCCCTCCCCCCTTAGAAGATCACCACACAACCCTATGAAGGTGCAACTCACAGTTTGAGAAACGCTGAAATACAGAGAAAAGTATATTCCTCTGTATTAAATGTGTATACACATATATATATGTATATGTTTATATATATGCAATTATTTCATCCAAAACATTTTTATCGAATATCCTTAGTATATTTTTAAAATACAATTTTATTCCTAGTTGAATATTTGCTTAATCTTAAACCGCAACACGGATTGTTTTATTTTTGAAAATAATTAGCTGCAATCATCTCTTGGCTATCAAGACAACCCCACAGGAGAAACCAGAACTGAGAGAAGAATTATTTCTACTTCGTGAATATGAAATTAGAATTTTAATTATATATTCTTCCATCGTCTCGAAGGATTCAAAATGGTAATACTTCACTCACGAGTTCCATGCTTCCAACTTTCGAATAAAAATGAAAACATTTTTTTTCCATCCCTCGTTATCATAAATCTTAGACTAAAGACATCTCTAAAAGAAATGGAACACATTTACATCGAAATTAAGATGAAGTCAAGTGAATAGAAGCCATTTTCTTGAGTTAAATGTAAGATAGCTTTGAGTATTCATTTTTTTAATTAAATTTTTATTTGCGTGTAGTTTGTTTTGAGTATCAAACAAAAACTTTTCCTCCTGCCTTTTTTTTTATCTATCATTGTTGGAAAGAAACGGGTGGCTTTGTTAGATGCTTGTCTTTTGAAGGAGTTAATAATAAAATTAACAATTCTTTGAGTGATGTTCGAGCGAAATTAATTAACTGACGAACTTCATTTTTTTTTATTTTCATTGTAATCAGTGTGGATATAATAATTGGTATATTTTTTAGCGAAATACACTATTGATATACTTCAAAGAAGCTCTACAGGAAAATCAAGTTTAATTTGTTATATAATGTGTTCCATTACTCATCTATTCCGAAACATTGTTATACATTATGGCCATAGTAGAAAAAAAAGTTAGCTTCATACATTTTGTGTATAAAAACTGATGAATGGCAATTTGTGTATTTTTGTGTATTCTTTTTTTTTTCAAATAGAACAACTATTGACAAATTAATTAATATACATTTTATTTCAGCTCAAGAAGCGTAATATTATTTAATTAATTATTGAGCTCTCCTAACAAAACCCACTTCCTGATAAAGTTTTGCTTGATTGAATTTCCTTTACTCAGAGTTTTTTTCATGTAATCATGTGTTTATTCAGTGGACGTTTAATTTAAATTAGATTCAAATTTCATTCTCTACGTTTTTATAATTCAATCTTAAAGTTTTAGAAAATCATAATTTTGTAGCATTACATCAAATGTTCTAGTATAAAAAAGGTAATTCATTTCTCTACGGAATTACTTTTTTAATGAATACATTCATAAAATAAAAATTAAAAATGCTTGTTTGATTTTCCTCTATCTGATTAATGCATTGGTGACATTTCTAAAAATAAATATTTTGTTTATTCAGAAGTAAATAATGATTAGAAAGATATGCAATCTATCGATGCAAAAATATTGAGATCTTTCAATTAAATTAATATTCTTAATTACATTTTCTTTTACAGAAATACTGTTTGCTTACTTATTTAATATACTTAGGTTTGAATTAATGCACCATTTCATTTTCTCTCTTTGAGCAGTAAATTATGCATATATATATATATATATATATATATATATATATATATATATATATATATATATATAATCTCATATTAAAAATAAATATGAAAATTCATTGAATTAAACAACATTAATACGCATTCGGAAAAAGTTTTTAAATTTCCCTTAAATTTAAAAATGTGTTTTGTTATTTTTTTTTATTTAAAGTATTTTTTTAAAAAATGTTTGGTATTAAAATGTCTAACATTATATACAAATTTACATATTACATATATTACCGTTTACTTAATTGTATTTATCGGTCTAATCCAAGAATTTTTCAAGTTTATTTTCTTCTTTTTATGCTTGTGGTCACCATGAATCATAATCTTATGTCTGTTGACCCCCATAATTGTCCACATAAAATTCCTAAATCAAATACTTCTTTATAGGATACTAAATTTTAATAATTCAAAACTTGAATTATCTTTAATTTGTATATTTTTAAAATATAATGAAACAGTTCTAATAAATATTATAAATGAGAATTACAATTTTCGAAAATTTCAATTAGTAAAACAGGACCATATTATTTTTCTAACAGAAATAGCAGAAGTAATAAAAATGAAGTATATACTCTCAAAAAGTATATACATATTTACTTTTGGGTCTATTAAATAGGATTCTACTAAGTAAGTAGACAACTGAAGAAGAACATTGTGGTTTCTTACCAGCATATCAATAATTGACTCACAATTTGGGAGTCATACTTTCATGTTTTTATTGAGTGTAGTTGATTGCAAGTTCCCATTAGCTGTGATAAAATTCGTTAACTTAAAGTGGATTGCAGAAAATGTGAATATTTTAAAATTTCTTATTTATGAATTATTCTATCACCTTAAATCATTATTGTCATAAATTATTTTATGAATACTATTTTATTATGAACTTCTTAGTTTACTTTATAGTCTCCTTAAATACCTTTTTCGGCTTCTACAAAACTTTTATAACCTTATCAAACAAATTTAGAAAAGATATATATCTATTAATAAGATAAAAGTATATTTCACATTATTAGCTTTTCTCGAGAAAATTTAGGGGTGTGGTAGTCGAGTAATCCCTGAAAATATTACTAACAGTTATATATTTTAGTTCACTTTAAGCAAAAAGGAGAACGGTTTTTTTTTAAAAAAAATTAAGAATACGAACATGCTCGACTTTCACCCACCTTCACACCTTCTACGAGTTCTAAGGCGATTTAAGCGTCATACGTGATGCCAGATATAATTATATTTACAGCACTTTAAATTTGCCTCAATTGAAATATTCATTTGTTAAGGTGTCAAATTATATGACTGAGGTATCAGTCAATATTGTCATTTCCTCACTCGATTGTAATTGAAAATTTAAAGATCCAACACCATTCCACTTCGTGACATACTACAATGGCGTCATTTTAAATTTATCTAGCAATATAAGTTATAAACTTATGTAGACCTTTCAATTTTATTATTTTTTCAATTCATAGTCTAGTAAAATAGTGGTTATTCAAACTCATTCATGTATATTACTAAAATTCATTCAATAAAAAAATGTATGCTATTACGTTTAAACAATACTTTCTCAAAATAAAGCAAAAAAATGCACAAAAATATACTTTAATTATTCCCATAGTCAGCCATACAGCTTGACACAGTCAAAGTTTGTGTGTGTAGTTGTTACAAAATTTCCATTGGAAATTTATTAACGATGTATTACTTTCAGAGAGTTCATGGCTTGGACATTCTTATCTTTGACTAGCAGTCCAAACAAACTTCAGCTAAGGAAAGTCACACAATAGACTTCAACTCTCTGAGAAGTCTAATGCGAATGCTCGTTGAAATTCTCATGAATAGAAAGCTCTGTGTATAATTACACTCCCACTCGTACTAATCCATATTCTCAACCATTCATTATCATAGTGTCGAAAGCAGTCGCCTAATGACTACACTGCTTATTTTGCAACTGCGTTGTCCACTCTTGACCGCTTTTGGTCATTCATCCTAGTGAATATGCGCCGGGAGTGGCTTCATTGAGTACTTTGCTGCGAGGGAAACGAGACGATTTGTGAATATCTTTTAAGATAATTACCGATAATCGCAATGGAATATTAGCTTCCGGAAGAGAGAAATTATTACTCTGTACGAAATTGTTATGTTATTAAGAGAGATGATAATTACGGATTCTATATTCACTATGTATATTTTAGTATTGGTGTTTGTTAAATAATATAGCGTCCTTTTAAATTTCATTTAGTTTGCTCAATTTGGATGTTATTGGCGAATGTAAGAGTTAAGAAAAGGATTAGTGTCAAGTCGACAAGATTAATGTCTGTTCTTACACAGGCACGCGGTTTTCCAAAAATACCCATGGTGCATATATTGGCAGAATAACGGACATTTAATTAACAGATAATATGGAATAATGGGTCATACTTTGTACAACCATAATTTTAAAAGGGTCGATGTATACCAAATACTTCTGTACTTAGGATCTTCTATTGACATGGTAAGTACATGGAAAATAAGCTTCAAACTCAAAATACCTCCTCATGAGTCAACATTGTTAGAGTTTTAATTCTAGAACGTTCGGGATTTCGATTACCCTTAACGTCCACCTATGCTGTTTCGACAGCGTGATATATAAATTGCATAAAGTAATTTTAGTAACTAAATACAGAAAAAAAAATGGCTCGACTACTGTTTAGTAGTATTTAGTTTTAAGACTTTTTAATTTGATCTCATGTAATTATCATATATTATCACCATTTACATCATAAAAAATAGAACTAAACAAATTAATTAATCTTGTAAAATGAAATAAAACAATATCGTTCAAAAATACTAGTGTAAAAAGCAAACATTATAGTTTTTGTTAGAATGCGAATTTTTTTATCGTTATTTATCATTTTTGGGCTTAATGTTTTGTACACACCTCATTATATTCAATTTTTTCTGTATATTTCCCGCAAACAATTTTCATGCAAGAGTAGAAAAAAATTTTAGTTGCATTACCATTACATTTTTAAATTTCGCCTTTTTTGCGTTTTAGAAAATTTTTAATTCCTTTAATTTCAGCATTTACCAGATTTTTCAAATTTCCTGCACTTATGTAATTTGAACATTATTGCAGATAAGCGAATGCTATGTAACAAAAAACTTAGGCGCAACCATTTTAGTATAACTGGCTGATTTCTGATGTAAATTCAATAGCACTGCATTCAAGGTCAGATAAATGTACGATATTACTTCCGGAAGTATGTTTTACTAATGGTATCTACTTAGTGAATTACCTTTGTTCTGAACGACAGCTATTTATAATGATAAATTGTCTTGGTATAGAAACAACACCAGCGGATGTTCTACGTATATTTCCGTTGCAAAATCTCTCCTAATTAACCTAGAACCACAAAACTTTTTCTGCGTAATCACCGTGGGAAATAATTAAAAGTCAAGAAAAATTGTCAAAATCCATATGATAATACATAAAGGTGAATAAACTAAATAGGATCCTGTGTCCAATCTTCACTGGCGGACGTTCTAGTATTAATGTCTTCATGGCTAATCGTATTACCTCTAGTTTGGAGTTATTTAAACAATTAATAATTTTTATTTTCTGAGTTTTGAAGATTGAATTGGACTGAAAAAGCTACGCTTTCTTCATATATATTATTTTTATATATTTAGAAATTTTGTTATGATCTATCCCAAGTCAAATCATGCATGTGGCGTAAGAGATTTTTTTTTCTTTGCAGAATGTTTCTGCTTCATGATAATCTTTGACGGGATCTTTAGATTGTAAAAGAAACAAAATTTTGGAAAAAACAGATAAGAAGTATTGTGTGTTGGTGTTTATTGGAATTAGATACTTCCTGGATCAGTCATAACCTTTTCTGCGTGATCATGTGCCATATCTCCAAGTAAAGAGAGTCCAGAAAATGTTTCGAAGACAATACTGCGAGTAGGATGAACTATCCAGGACTGTCTCCGAATCTTAATTCAATAGAGAATTTATGGTAAAAAATTTGATATGACGTTTCACATAAAAAAAATCTTCAAACATGTGTTAACTGTAGCTTTGATACTTCAATCATATTACCACAAGATAATATTTTTTGAATCGGGTGCATTCCCAGTTAAAAAATGTAGAACTTTAATTAAAGCAAATGACTGACCCATAAGATATTGATGTTTAAACGTGCAGTAACTATAAAATTTAAAAATGCATTTTAAAATTACTGCATATGTAAGTTTTCTCGTTATTCTACTATATATATTATGCTATTTTATATTATGCTATCCTTGCATATTACACATTCTAGTGTTCAGGCAATTATACTACAAATAATTACGGTATTAAAAAACTAGTATCAGATTTAAAACCAGCATGGAAAAAAATATTCGTATCAATAGCAATGGTTAATATAGTATAACAATTAATTAGTATGGGACTTCGAGACTTTTTGTCTCAACATTATCATTATTAATGAGGGAGGTTACTATTTCCTTTCGAATGTGTTCAGGTCATTTCTTATCGATTTTAGAATTCCAGCGAGCAATATAAGAGAGAATAAAAAGGTAGTAATAAGAGCGTATGTGCGAACTCATCTATATCGAAAACAGCTTCTACTTTTTCATCTCGACTACAAAGAGTCCTGATCGCAAATCCAGAGGCTTTGCTTTCAAAACTTTTCTACAAAAAAAAATCGACCTAGGCGTGAAATGATGTTTTCCCAAACAGGCTATTTTCATTCATGGGAGTTGTCTGGGCCTTGCAATGATTCTAGATCGATAGTGAGAGGAAAGAAAGATGAGGCTCAAAAACCGATACCTACATTGCAATGATAAAACGCTCTAACAGAATGTCAGTTGTTTATTATAAAACTTTCGAATACACCCCCCCCCTTCGCAGAAGGGTTTGTTTCCTTGTGGCAGTTTTATTTGATACACTTCTTTTGTATAGAAACAGCTGGGACTCATTCTTCGCGCAAAATGGGGATAGAGCCGGAGATAAAGTAATTTAAGTATCAGTTTTTGTGTGCAATGGAGGGCTGCTTAGTTTTGGGGATGATTCCATGAAAGCCCTTTCCGGCATGATGGAGAGTAACTATTCACATAAAAGAAAATGAAATAGCGAACATAGAATGAAAATAAATAAAACTGAACGGCAAGTGCAGCTTCAAAGACCAACAGCAAAGAGCTATAAATAACGAGATAAAGCGAAAAAAATTTCTAAATAGAAATCTATGGAACTCGAAATTCCCCATAACTGTTTACATATTTTGCTCATGTTTGTAACTAACAAAAATGTATTTTGTTATTTGGTAATGCAGTTTAAAGGATAACGTTTTTAAGCAATAATCCCTTTTTAAGCTAATATTAAACATTTTATGTTCTTCTATTGTTCCAACATTTTTATTCATTTAAAGAAATTAATTATATAGTTTTACTAGCTGGTGTATCCTTTCTTCACGCGGGTGAATTAAAGAGTAAAGCAATAGAGATTGAAGGATAAAGAACTTTTTAATGAGCTAATTTTAAATTAAGTTTGAAAATGAAGAACAACAACAACCAAAGATTTAGCATATCTCTCCTCAACAAAAAATAATCTTTGCCAAATTTTAATTATGTAAGTCTAGTAGCTGGAAAAAGGGTTTTTGCTATATTTATCCCCCCCCCCCCGTAACCCTCTTTGTGGTTCGACAAATTCCAGGCTGTGCAAGGTCGACTCTGCCTTTAATCCCTTCAGTGGGTCGATAGATGTGTACCAAACTTGATTTGGAACTGAACAATGAAAGATTTCGCGTCAGCCTGACCACTTGACCGAAACATCTGCACATGCACCACAACGCCTAAGGCCACGTAAACTGAGATAGGCACAGAAGGGCTTGGCCCTCATGGGCTGTTGCGCCACTGAGTTCAATTTTCTTAGTAGATCACTACTTCATGTGAGGAACACGACAACAGAATTTCATGCCTGCAAGTCTGATAGTTCCCGAGATATCTTGATGAGCGTTTGAGTCTCTTTTATATATAACACATGGGCTGAAAAGTCCCGGGACTAACAAAGAAAACACAGTTTTTTTGGTTCAAAATTAGCTTTATTCATCAACGTAATCTCCATCAAGAGCAACGCAATCATTCCAGCGCCGCTCTAACATTTCAATACCACTTTTGTAGAACGATTTATCTTTTGCCTCAAAATAGGCCTCAGTTTCAGCAATAGCCTCTTCATTCGTGCGAAATCTTACCGTCGAACATATTTTTCAGATCTGCGAACAGCCAGTAGTCGCATTGCTTCGCTTGAATGGTATTTTTTCCCATCAAGAAGCAGTGTAAAATTAAAACACGAAATTATTTTTGATCCATTGTTCTGAAAATAACAAAAGTAGCGTCACTCTTAGCACAATAACTCACAAACTAATGGATAGAATATCATGAAACTTTATATATATATATATAAAAAAAAAAAAAAAAAAAAAAATATATATATATAACAGCTGTCTTTTGAAGATTAGTATTAACTGAAAAAAAGGCGACTGCAATAAAACTAGCGCCATCTATGTGTTAGGCCCGGGACTTTTCAGCCCATGTGTTATATATATATAGAGAGAGAGATAATTCGTATGCCAGTATTACTCAAGAAAATACACTTTATAAAATATTAAGTATGGGGGAATATTCTGTATTTGTGATTTCGATTGATTGTGAGAGGAAAACCTAATTTTTAACAGATCAGTCCTTGTCATTCATAACCACGTTGTTTTAAATCAATAAAATTATAATTTTTAGTAAGTGTTAAACAACATCTGTGTTTTACTGTTAAAGTGAGATTTCAGAGTTTATAGGTATGCAGATTTATCAATCGAGCCTGGAAAGTAATCCTTATTTGTACCGCTAGATAAATAATCCTAGTTACGTGGATTTCAATTCTTGTCCACATATCCCCTTTCCTGTGAGGATTTATTACATAATTGATAAGCATCATTTGCACCTGAGAAAATGTGATATGCGAGACTCATTACTTTGATTAAGCTCAAACGATGATACAGACATTTCTTTAGCGAGGAATATTTTGTTGAGGTACTTTCAAAACAGAATTTTTTTTTGTGCTATCATCCCAGTATTATTATTTCTAATGCTTTTTTGAACATATTATGATACAGTAGGTTTCATTTACACAGATACGACGTAGCTACTAAGAACACGAATTGAAATTTTTCTGAAAAGATTACATGAATAACATATTTTCTTAATTTAAAGGTAAGTGTAAATTCAAAAACAAATTTTAATTATAATTATGAAGATATTCCATTAATCATGGCTGTATATATTAGTGAATTTTCGGAAAAGGGGGTAGGTGATTTGATTGGGATGCCTGTTAGATAGCGGACACACGATTTACGAATCGAAACATAAATGAATCCCTCTCCCTTTAGAAATTACTTTTTATCAAATTTGTTTCGTTTTCACACCCTTTGGGCATCCTTAGAGAAAATGCTCAAAGATTTTATCTTTTCCTTCTTTTATATTGTACGAAGGGAATAATATTAGGTATTATGATTTGTTGATCCTCTACTAATACCATTAGGGTACTCGATACTAGTATATAGGTCTAAAGCTTCTTGTTGGAATGTTAAAGGCGCACAAAACAGTTTTTAAGAAATTTATGCTATTAAACAAAATAAAATTTAGTTTAGTTAATAACTTAAAATATTGTTCTAAAATTCATTTTACCAAATTTATTATAATATGTTCCCCTGTAACTCATCACCGAAATATTTTTAAACTTTTCTATATTAGTTACAACTGAAACATTAAAAAAATGTCATAAACCATTATAAATGCCTTACATAAGATCAATTCACACGTTTTATTGGTATGATGCAAACAGATGATACTTAATTTATGAATAAATTCATTAATTATAAAGCTCATTTGAATTTTTTGAAAAGCATTTGAAATTAGTATATATCCTGCTGAATATATATACCGCATTTACTCGAATCTAAGCCGCGCCTACCCATTTTCTACTCGTTTTTGAGAAAAAATAAAATTTGTGTACAAGGCTCCACAATATTCGATACTTAAGAGTTTTTTTTTTAAAAAAAAACTTGATCAGAGAAATAATACGACATTAGTAAATTAATTATTTAATCAGTATTAAAATTTCAAACGCATTCATAAACTATGATTACTCTAACTGTCATGATAACGTCTACGTTACTCTAACCGTCTCAATACCGCGTTTCGAAAATCATTTGTTTCTCTTAATGACTTCTGAATTGGTGCCAGCGTCGCCATTTTCTTCACGCTGTTGCCTTCTGCGTCATCCAATGCATTTGTAATGCAACAAACTTTTTTTAAGGAATGTAAATGAATTATTAGAGACTTTTGAATATTTACAAGTGAACATTATATCATTTTGCTTAGGCCAATGGCATATTTGTTTAATCCTTGTCACAGTTTTTAGTGACCACTGTTTTGTTTTTGCTTTTTTTTCTGCATATAAAATTTCCTCCTTTTTCACACTTGCATCATAGTTAAGTCATCATGATGCTATTACCGATGTCTTTGATAAAATGAAAGCGTATATACAAAAAAATTCCTAAATATGAGCAGACAACAATGTTTAGGGTAGACTGAATATACTGGAGATAAACTGCGGAACGGGATAAGACATCAATGCAAGTGGGCAGCTACATTTTTCCTTTTGAAAGGTGGTAGAAACAAAATTTCACCACCTAACAAATGTTTTGCCTCCCATTCTAAGCAGCACCCGATTTTAAGTAGCATTAATACTGAAAAAATAGAGTGTGTCTTACATTTGAGTAAACACTGTATATATATTTATATAACGGAGTTTTATGTGTAAATTATATATGATCCTCCGTTCCGAATTAAGAAATATTATTTTTTAATGATGATAGATCAAATTAGAATTTCAAATTATTCGATCCGTGAAAGTATGCACGTTAAACATGAAATTTGATTCGGTGGCAATGTTAATTTTACTGTTTCCCTCCCGCTCCCAAAATGAGCACCCAATAATACTCATATTTCTTCATTTGTCAGCGGTTCATCCTCGACTGATAACTTTTTTAGATATTATTGAATTCCCGCATGCGCATTAGGAGTGTCCACATCAGTGTGTCAAACTTCATTTTGCTAGAAGCATTTGTTCATGTCCGAAAAATTACAGTAAGCTTCGTTTGAACATTTATAGTGTCTATTACCAAATCAAATTGGTCTATTGGGTTTATTTTACATAATGATAGAGAATAAAGGTCAATATAATCTTAAATTATTTTAACCCACTTTTAACTCTTATTTCTAATAGCATTCACACTAGAACATCTGGGATTTCAAATACCCTTAAATCTCCGCCAATGTCGCTTCGACACACCGCGATGTAAAAGTGTATAAAATAATTGCAATTACTAAATAATTGCAGGACCACTGTTCAGTAGGCTTAATATTATTTAATGTAATTAATATATATAATGATCCTTTGTTTCATAAACAAACTGTTACAAAGCAAAATAATTAATCTTTGTAAAATGATATAAATAAATAATATTCATAAATATTAGAATATTAAGTAAAATCGTAATTTTTGTAAGAATTCCAAATTTTTTAATTATTATTTATAGTTTTTATCCCCCCCCCATAATGTCTTGTACATACCACATTTTCAGTGTGTACACTGATATATTGAATTTTTTTATGTTTTAGGTTTCTAGCACCACTTAACCTCTAGCCTATAATACCACTAGAAACACTCCCAGCTCGTTTGTAGTTAAAGACCCCCATGTGCTATTATTCAAATCACCTCATGCTTCAACTTTGGTGCTCTTATTTGTTATGCTCTAATAAGCTGTTATCAATGAATAGAAGCCAATGAGCTCATGGCAAATTCATTTACAATACGTTTCGTGGAATTTGTTCAACTACTGCTTTGTTGCAAAAGATTTCAAGTCACAAATCTGCCAGGAACATTACCATTATGCTGTATTCCTTCTCATATAATCCCTGCCGACATATATATCAGGACTTCCTGCAATATTTTCAATTATATCTGTACTTTCTTCAGGTTCTTCGCAGTCACTTTCAAGTAATCTTATGTCTCCATAGGAATCTAAATTTGATCAAGACAGCTAGCTCACCATCAACCAATTAGCTAGCAGAAAATTCTCACAAGAAATTAGCGAATTCATCAGTTCTCGGGCATTTTCTAGGAGCCATCGTTTCAGGGTGTCTGCTCTGCGCAAGGTTCAAAAATCAATTTTTTTTTGAACAGATAAGCAAATGATATGTAACGAAACACTATCACACAACAATTTCAGTATAACTGATTCATTTTTACTGTGAACACAATAACAATGCATTCAAGATCAAATAAATATGCGATATTAGTTCAGGAACGTTGTTCTACTAACGGTATCTACTTAGTGAACTATCTTTTACAATTACTGAAAATGATAAATTGCCTTGGTGTCGAAACGACACCAGCGGACGTTCTGCGTATATTTAGTTCTAAAATCTCTCCCAATCACCTTGGAAAATCATTATGAATTACGAAAAATTTTCAAATTTTCGCCGAAAATACGGAAAGGAGGATAAACAAAAAAGTCTCTGGTGTCCAATCAACATCAGCGAACGTTCTAGTGTTAATATCTTCAGCCAGTACCTATTGTTCAACATTCGAGTAACATAATGGTGCATGTTTTCGGATTCTATATAATAGATTAGATCAGTGCTTCTCAAATTTCAATGCTTGCAACCAAATTTCCAATCATAACTTTCATAGCCCCCCCCCACCCTCTCTTCATTCAATTGCAATGCATTGAATGCAATAATAATGTACTATGACGATACAATACGACTTTACAACGACGACTTACGACGATTTACTTATTCAATTTCAATACGACTTTAATTATAAACCGCTAAAATTATCAATATAAGTATTAAACTGTTTATATAATTTTGAAAATGACAAGCCCATGAAAGTCAATTGTAATTTTAAAAACCTTTTTTTAAATTAGTATTGATAAATTAATTATTAAATAAAATTTGTGCAGTACTGGTACATTTATAAGTACCGTAAGATCCGGCGTATAGCACACACCTATACTTTCAAGCAAATTTTAAAGTATATTCGTCATATGACGCACACCCTCCGATTTTTTAACGTTTTTTTTTCTCGAAAAAACCTGAAATGTATGTATGCAATATTATAATGTTGTGAAATCATTTATTAGAAATTTTACCCCAGGCTTTTGAAAAAACAGTATGCTTATAGAACTACTACTCTCTTTAAGCTGTTCATAAGTTATTTAATTTCTTTTAATTCTATATATGCAGAAAGCTAATTTTTCTTAAGCTAATCTGTTTTTTTTTAAATTTTTTTTTTTACTCTTAAAGCTGTCATTTATTCCCGCCGTATAACGCAAACCCGTAAGTTTCGATCTTATTTTTTGTTATTTATTACGTTTTATACCCCGGACATTTCGGTATATTATATCAGGGTAAATGCGTCAGAATGTATTTTATTTTGCTTTCTTTCAGTAAACTAATAATTTTTTAAGGAATTTTTTATTTCCCACAGTTTGAGAAACGCTGGATTAGATATATTTGAAAAAGTATTTTGTGTCAAAGATATGTAGAAATACTAATACAAATTAAAATAACTATTTATATTAGTCACGTCCTTACTATGCTCTCTTGACACTATATGCTTTAATACAGTCTGGAGTGTTCAGAAAAAATTCTGAAGACTCTAAAAATGTATTCGTGTCGATAGACCTCATGTCATCCACATACCATCCAATTAAAACGTTGTACTTCTCCATAGAAATTTATATCAATTGTTCCCACTCTTCCCTTTTTTTTTTAAATGTTACACTGACGAGACGGGGGATGTAATTCAGTAGAAAGTGTTAAAACTGAGAATATGATGCTAAAATAGAACATTAAAAAAATTCTTGAAAGACGCTTTATGTCCTTAAAATAAGCTGTGAACAAAGAGTGTTTCGAAGAAAGAGAGGAAAATAAAACTTGTTTTAAATTGAAAAATGTCTTTAATGTTTGTATTAATACTCCTTCCTTGTCATGTTTTTGTTATTAATAGTTAATAGGTGATATAAGAGGTAGTTAAAAGTAAAAAAAAAGGTAATTTTCTTGGAGCATAAAATCTATGTTTCTTTTTTAGAAATTAATGTTTGTTTGCTTAGCTTAAAATCAACAATTTAAGATAATTAATTGCTAATTAACGTAGATAAAATATATTTTGTGTGTATTAGGTTACATACTTTATAATCTAGAACATAATGTCTTTTTTTTTTTACTTAAAAACAAACGAAACATAATTGTGGTTTCTGTCGGCTTTAGAAATATGGCATTTATTATTCTATATTCATATTTTAAAAATACTACTAACAATAGATAATTTGTATACATTTAGCTATTGTGCGTACACACATATATACAGGGAGAAAAATAGAGGGCTATTATATATGTGTCTGTGTATGTATTAATGCATATACGTATATGTATCAAAGATTCTGAACTTGCATTTATACTATCATTTTTTGAAGCAAACGACTGGCCTGAAAAGGAAATCCTTTCGTCTTAGTGATCTAAGGCATGCACGGTGTAACTGCAGACCGGAATGTCGGCGGATCAAATAAACACCCTTGTCAAGGTCAACAGCTTGTAACAGAATAACTACGTAATGTAAGAGACATACTGAGATGTTAAATTATTCATTTATTTTTGTAAACAACAATAGTGCAATGTAAATCTAAAACAGAAAGAAAAAATAACTAAAAATAGATTTTCCAATAATTATGCAAGTAAAATATGGCTCATACGTACCACTTGGTTATTGAAGATATTGACGATAGTTGTATAGATTGTAGAATGAATCTTCTATGCAATCATCAATGTTTAAATAGATCGTGTATAACGCACAATGTTTAGGGGATAAGGCACTATGTTCTTAAAATTTCACTTAATATCCATTTCTTAAATTATGTTAAACGTATCAAACTCTTTAAAATAGTCATTGGACAAGACAGTATGCAAAATAATAAAATATTGATGTAAACTAAATTATTTAATAAAGTGCTTAATAAAATGTGTTGATAGAATACTAATGCTTCAAAACAAGTACCGTATGTTTTACTTAAGCCGACGACCGATTAAAAAATTATCGAAGTGTATACAAATACAAATACAGAAGCAGGCATTTTATTGCACTCCTATTACATATTCTATTACTTATTTTCATTCAGTTAAAAACTGGTGTAGAGTATTTGAATACTATTGGTATTACTTCTGTAATGACATGCATTTAATGAATAATCTATCAAGCTAAAAATTAGTTTTAAATGCAAATAAAGTAATGAACTGTTTAAAAAATTATCTTAAATGATGCCAAAGTTATATCTGAAATTGTCTTTCCTTCCCTTAAAAATCCGTATTATGTATGCGCACTTATTCTACAAAAAGTATCCAATGCATAACATTTTATATATATGGTTACACTTTCAATGCATTGTTCAACATTATCCATTTCATGCATTATTCTATATCATAAATTGTATATTTCTGCTAAAAATTCCTGCAATATTCCTTACAATGATTTCATTAAATTTATTGCAATATATATATATATATATTCTTCTATGCATTACCTATTGATGGGTTAATTGAATTAAGACCTTACATTATATTAAATGTAATAGATGCAATGGAATAAATGTAATGAATAATGAATATATTATATAAATGGGTGTAAAACATTTCAAATGTATAAAATAGTTTATTACTACATAAAATTATTAAGAGCATCTAAATTCTGGCGTATAATAATAGCAATAAACATAAAGAGAGTACATCACCTTTTTATATTAAATATGGGTGAATCAAATTTAAGCATGGCTGATTCACGGTTATGTAATTCAACTATTTAATATCATATTTTTAAAATAATTTTTGTTGTCTTAATCTATCATCAGACATGATCCATTCTAAATAGTACTTGAAATTAAATTCATAATTGATTACAGCTGCACCTCACCCTGATTTTTCATTTATTAAAATAGATGAGATCAACTTTGATGTTATGCTTTCAGTAATTATTTGACTCTATATCTAAATTAGAAAATTGATTCCAAATTAAATTTTACAAACCACCAATAAGTTTAGGAACTGTTGTAATGCAGCCACAGTTAATTATAACAAAGAAACCACACAATGAATCACATCGGCTTTTAAATTCATTATATTGCTCACGTTAAATAGAATTCAGTACGTTTACATTAACTTTGTGTTATATTTCAACTTAATATCCCATTCAATTATTTAATTGTGCGGCACAACATGCAAATTACGAAAATAAAATTTATTGCGATAGGCAGGAAAAGGTACATATTGCGGCTGGCAATAGCTAAACACATGTGCAGAATATCAGATTTTTCTGGGCGTACATCTTAATTGCTTTAAGCCATTTGTTTTATTTTAGTTGTTACAATTTGTAAATAATAATTGTTCATAAGGAGACATGTGTTCATAATGGTGAAAAGGCGCGGAAAATGAACTTTATTTTGGCCTCTTATTTTAATATAACTATAAATTAATTTTTTATGAATCACGAGAGAAGTAATTTAATCTATTGCTTGCATATTGAAAATATACTTAACGCATAAAATTGATGACGTACTGCTTATAAATTGATTACGATGTTAGTCCTGTACAGCAAACATGTAGAATATGGGGAATAAATTCGCGTCACTTGAGCTATTGTCAATTACAGAATGACGTTCAGTCGCCCATTCCCTCTCTAAACTTCCGAATCACATCAACATTTAAACCATTATCAAACGGAAAAGGAAGTTATGTAGATTCCTCAATAATAACATAACGAGAAGCCAAAATTAGTGTTTTTCTTCGGCACTATTTCAATTGGAAAAATGTACTTTAAAGCTTTAGTGCTGTTAAAATGGAAATATGAGCTGAACAGTAAAGTGGTATTTATTGTGCTGGAAATCATTAAACAGTAGATCGATGTTATATGTCCACATATTATTTATTAAAGTTTACAAACGATATGAGATAAAGAGCAAAATGTCAGATTAGGTATAGCCATTGTAATTTTACAAGTCAGACCATGTTTGAATCATCTCAACGTATACGTTGTTGTTGCTTACAGGCTGTTTATCCAGTCCATAGAATGAATGAAATAAAATCTAATTTTTTAATGTTCAGTGACACCCCATCAATTTCACGTGACGCCTTCAACTTAAAACATGCCGCGAGTTGTCAAAATGACCAAATTGCATTTGTGCGCGCATATTTCAATACATATGCAAATGATTAAATATGTTATTAATATGGTTATTGGAGTTCCATCAATTGCAACAGAAGACTGGGATCTTGTATAAAACATAGGTCAACCAAATTGAGTTGTTGTTCATCACCTTGTACTTATATAGCACTAATGTTCTAAAGAGATTCAACACAGAATAGACTTTTTATAGGAGTACACTTGTATAGATTGTTTGACATCTTACCAGAGCGATTCACCGACGATGCTGACAGATACGGGTGAGCAACAGCCACATAGAAATCGCAGGTGCGACAACATTAATCATATTGATAACAGAATGAAATAACAGAATAATCCCAATACTGGCGAAAATGGTTCAGTGATGTGACACGTAATTCAAGTGACTGCAATTGAAATTGATATGACAACGAACTAATCACTTTGTCGTTTGTTGTTAATAAGGTGCGATATGTTGCAATAGGCAAAATATCGCTGGTGACTAAATTTAAATATTTTCATCGAACAGTCCAAGTATTAATTAGCATGAGAAGGCAGCAACCGTGGAGACCAACCTACCGAAATGATAGACCCGTCATTACACAACCCGACTACCAGAAACTGTGGTATAAGGTGTAATTTCATTTTATTTTCTGGATCTTTATTTTATACACCTTTGAAGTAAGATAGTACGCGAGATTTAATTCAGCCTTCGGACCACAGTTTCATTTTAGAAAAATTGACAGGATAATTCCTGAATGCGCCCATCACTTTTTACCTGCTTACACTGGTGGTTCTTCTGGAGAGAAAACTTCCACCATCTTCTGTAATACTAAATTTTCCTTTGAGGAACACACAGTCCATGGATTTCATTGATCTGAATGAATATAAATATATTTAGCAACAATCCTTATAGAGATGCACTTACACCTTACGAGTCAATGAGTTTAGTAATGATTTATTCAGAACCGAGACAATACATCATGGTTTTTAATTTCTTGCAGCAGTTTTCCATCACGCCATATTAAATTCCAAACACTGAAAATATTTCATCCCACGCTGAAACCACTTGACTTGCTTCCTTCCGGATAACTTTGACTAGGTGCATGATTCTTTATGTTATTGAATATGTGTTTTTTGTATAAATCAAATCAATGTTCCTATTCTAATCAAGACACTTTCATAATTTATGACACAAACCATACGTAATTTTCATAGTTGCTTTGTTAATTGGTGAAGCACTTAATTCACACATTAGAATTGCTTACCATAATTGTTACAATATTGTTAGCCTTTTTAGTATAGTATGAAGAATATTCGTATACACGGCTATATTTGGTCAATATGTCTTTTTATTCTGCAATGTGGTCATATTTGTGATATATATTTGTAGTAGGAAGACTATCTGAATAGAGACGAATGAAAGAGATTATGCTACTCGTCCATTTAAAGACATGGTTTATGTTAACAAAAATCACAACAATTTCTAATTTGATAAATGACATGAATTAACCAGCAAATTAATCGGCGTATTTGTTGACTAATCGTTTGATTTTTTTTTCTTTTTCATCCAAACCATAAAAACTTGTTTTTATATCTAGAAATTTAAGAAAGGATTAAAATAAATTATTTTTATTATTAGTTTGATAAAAGCCAATTAGTACTTCTAAATTTTTAATTCTTAATTGATTTAGATAACTTGTTAATTTGGTTTTTCTGATATATTTTAAAATATTTCGTCCCCAATTAAGACCCTACAAAGAAATAACTAGATCATTGTTTCTGAGTAATTGATTTTATGAACTAATTATGATTCATAAAGCAGACAACATAGAGGCACATATTACTCCTAAATTTAAAATAAGAGCCGCCGTTTTTATTATACATGATAATAATACAGAACAAATTTTAGTGATAATGTATTCAGCATGAATGTGATGAAGATAAAATCACATTATCAAGGTTTTTCTATATCTTTCCCACTGTATTCAAATACTTTAAATAAAATGTCGGGTGGAGCAAATTGAAATGAAAAGCCACGCCTTTTACTGCAATGTTTAGTATAATATCAACAGTGGGATTGTCCATTTCTTGACAATTTTCCAGAAAGTCTGAACGATTTTAAGGCGTCAATTTAATTGCTCCGATGACTATGTTAGGATCTGTAATTGGGTTCCGCGATAAAGGACAACCCCTAATTGCTTACTTCCTTACTGGGACGAAATCAATGCGACGTCCCTATACAGGTTTCTTTCCACAATAGGAGTTTCAACACTAGTTGCTATTTATACAGAATGTAGACCATTATTTGAAAAAAGTTAATAAGAGCACTCATATATAAATCTATTCTATTTTAATGAATAACAGTACTATGCAACATTTCTTCTTTTTTTTCAAAATATAAACATTTCTTCTTTTAATATACTTCCCTTGCACAATTTTATTCTTTTGTCTGCATAACAAAATAAGTAATTAATTTCGTAGAAGAAGCCATATACTTTTCATATTTTTTTATTTATTTTTATAATATATAAATGTTGTAGTTACACAGCTTATAAATAGAAAAGCAAATATACAGTTTTTACTTGCCACATCCAAATATATATTTAATATTCTTTTTTAACACTAATTTAAGCTTTAAACTTTGCAAGCAACAATTTATAGAATTTATGATTTCATGTTTCACAGTAACATCAAAATGTAAAGTACTAATATATAATTATAGAATGTGTAACATTTTTAATGAACAAATACATTCTAGTTTTATTAAAATTTAAAGTTTCGATGATTTGAAATAAACTTAAAAACATGAAACTGAATTTAAAATATATTATAAAACTATAAGACGTCAGCATGTTAGGAGTGAAAACACATACATTGTATTTGTTTATAGTGTTTTCGAAACCTCAAGTATTTTGAAGCTTTCTTTTTTGTTCAACACTAAGTTCGAAAGAGATCTTCAAATAGAAAACTCTCCCAATATACGCATAAGTTGGTGTAAAAAACACATTAAAACAAAAATATATAGTTCAATCTTAAATCTTAGAAACATAAAATAGAAGCTTTGTCTTAAAGCAAGAATATAAAGCAAAAACTGTAGTTTTTAAATCAAATAGTATCTCAAATGTAATAGTAAAGTATTTTTGTTGCCTTTACCAAAATTGAATTCTGATTTTTGTATCATTTTATTATAAGTGAATAACGTAATTGATATTAACTTTGTTATTTAATTGTGTGCCTTGCGAAGTGTTGTTGTTGCAATATTCAATTACTTAATTTTCATGTAATTTTTTTTAGTTTTTTTGCAAGTAAACATTAGAATAAAAAATAAAGTAGATAATCATATCACTATTAGTCATAAAATCATTGCTCAACTTATAAGCAAGCTTTGTTAAATCTATTTGCATTAAATCTAAATGAATGGATATGGATCCGAGTTGTCTAAAAGAAATATCATTCCTTTTATATATAATAGAAGCATTTAACAGTTTGCTTGATACAAATTTACATACATGATTAATTGCCATGTCTATATATTTGAATGCTACAACATTTTAAAAAAACAATTAAGTTTATATCTAAATTGTGCTTACATCTATTTAACTCATTAACTTTCTTAGGACATTTTTTTTTTAACATTTATAAACCCCGTGCACCACCGAACGTATAACACGGGGGTAAACAACACAGACAGAAGAAAGGATTACAACACAAACATCCATGCCTTCTCCGGGATTCGAACCCAGTCCCTGCGGCACCGCAGACAGCTTCACTGACCACTATACCGGATGGGCGGCTAAGGACAAAAATATTGAAGTACATTTTGCTATCATAACCAAACCCAATCACATTTTCTAAAACACCATGTATAAATTCAATTTAACATGTCATGGTAATGTTTGAAATCAATTTAGCTAATATCTTTCTTCTAAATATCGTTCTAAGAACACCATTAGTGAAATATATGAGATCGTATGGGATGTTATTTCCGCCCTTCATTCAAACACGGAATCCATTTGACACACATATATCTTGTCAGATTCCAAAAACGCCCTTTTCTCTCCCCCACAGTCCCGTCGAATTCAGCTCATTTTTTCATCGTGTCATTTCCTAATATTATTCCGTGATTTCAAACCTATTAGAAACCGTAGCATTTCTTTTTCTCTACAGCTAATTCTCTTTATTTCTTCCTCTTTCCATCCGTTTTTTTTTTTACTCATCTTTACGAGAAAAATTCGTGTATTTCGTTTTATCCCTTTACACATTTATTTCATTTCATACGTTTACTAGTATTTCTCCCCGATTCCAATCTCTGTCAGTGACAATAAGAGAAAAAGAATCAATTTTTCACGTCAGCCAACTGGAATTGCGATGAACGCCATTTTTTTCCCCTTCTATTTTTACCCACCGTATTTTTTTAGCTGCGTTTGTTTATAAATGCGATTGAAGGATAAAAAAAAAGAAGAGCAGGAGACAACGGGTTTTGTGCAGCAGTTACGAGAAACGAAAAGAAACAACAATAATAATAAAATGCCGAGGATTCTTCTCGAAATGTTCTTTGTTTCCCTTCTTTGGATTAAGAGAAGAAATTGGATAAAATGGGTTTGACCACGTTTTTGCTTTCGGTTAAGATGTTTCATGTTTTCTTCGATTTGGGGTCGTTACGCGCTGCTTCTAGACAGAAGAATCTGCTACAAAAACCTCTTTATTATCACTGACTTCGCCCTTTGAGGACTATCTTCCAATTTCTTTAAAATAAAGCTGTTGGGTTTAATTTTTTTTAGAGTTTCTTTTTGCTGTTATTGTTAGTTTGGATTATAAGAGAAATACTTAAGAATTAAATCTTTGTTTCTTTTTAAAATGACTTCCGGAGAAAAGCTTTTGAACTTTTTTTTCATTTTAACTTAAAAGGTAACTTCTAAGATTTATGTTATGAATTTATCTTTCAATTCATGAGAAAAGAAATAGAAAAAACTGTTTTAAAATTTAATATCATTATATTTACAATAAATGCGTGTTTTTTTTAAGCTAAAGGACTTTTATTAACTATTTAACTAACATAGTTAACGGAATCATCTACTAAACTAAATTTTAAGGTTGTATTACTATAACAAACATCATTATGGAGGGGAAATATAAATAGTTACTTATAAAAGGAGTTGAAGTATTTTACTCGGAGGTAAAAACTGAACAGTTTATGAACATAAATTTCACCTTTTAATAATTTTTGAAATTGTGATTTTATTAGTTTTTAAGTTGGAATTACTAGAATTAAATAAAAAGTCTCTCAAAAAATTGGATGCAGCTTTGGCTTTGATGTTTACAATTTTTTTCATTAACGTTATTAAATTCATTTTTGGATTTGGATTATACAAGGTAAATAATAATCTCGTCCGAAAATTGGAAGGCAATCTTAATTATTTTGTTTTACCATTTGAAATATTTTAAGCACGAAGATTTATGAACCGCGTTAAAAATACATAAATTTAGAATTATTTCAATTCCAATTACATATATTATAATAATTAATATGGGGGTACTCAAAAACTTACTAATTTTATTGATAAGGATTGGTTTACATTGTAGTTTTGTCGTATTAAATTTATATAATTATTATACATCTCATTCGGATGTAATGTACCAATTTTTTGATGGGCTGCATATTAGCAACTAAAACTTTGCAGATACAGTAAGTCCCCATATATGAGAGGGATTTCAGTTGTGGTACTCTCCAGTGACGGCACTCCCTACCAAATTTGGACGCTTCGATTAATTTATTTCAAGCTCTCGCCGGATGTTAAATATTACCACTGTAACGCACGGTATAGTTCCAAGACCGAAATGTAGGTGCCGCCATTACAGCATTGTCTTGGACCGGAAGTGTGACTGTACGAAACACTGTAGTATCGTCAGAGAGAGTTTGGATCTCGACAAGCGTGCGTTCCCTGTGAGGACGGGCGTTGTCATCCATAAACAGAAATTCAGCACCCATGGCTCCCCGAAACAAACGTACATTTTGTTCCAGAATGACATCCCGGTAGATGTGGCCTGTCATCGTTACACTCTGAACATGCAGGTCAGTTCTGGAACCAAGAATAATTCCTCCCCAAACGAGCCATCCTGCACCACCGTAACGGTGTCGTTTAATGGTGTTCTCTTGGTGGTAACGGGTACCTGGAGCTCTCCATATGAAAGTCCGGCAAGAATCAGACTTCAAACTAAACCTGGACTCGACGGAAAACATTACACAATACCACTGTTGCGGTGTCCACAATGTATGCTCTCTACTCCAGGTTAATCGCAGGCGACAGTGAGTTGCGGTAAGGGGAACACATCTGACAGGCCTACGAGCATATTGACCAATGTGCCCTAAGCGTCTGTACACTGTCTCCCTTGAAACTGTCGTACCGGTAGCTGAAGAGAGCTGACGCGACAGGTCTGATGCTATGCTCCGTCTGTTTCTGTTGGCGGTAACTGCCAAATACCGGTCCTCATTCAGCGTTGTAGCTCGGGGCGAACTGTGCTGTAACATCTACTCATATTACCATCAACTTGGAATCGTTGCCAAAGCCTGGAGATCACACTCTGGTCGTCTCCAAGTTCCTCGGATACTTCCAGCTGGGTACGCCCACATTCCAGTCGTCCGATAATTCTACCACGTAAAAATCATTCAAATTCTTTTTTTGTGCCATAACTATGCGGTTATTGCACTGAAAGGCATTTAAAGCGCTTGTGAACATTTTTACTTCATTGTCACCATTCCTTATATACCCCTTTCTTACACTCTCGTCATTGTGACGTACTATCCGCGCCATCTAGTGGTTTCTTGTAATTTGTATATTCTTCTTCAAAATGTGTGTGATAATTCTACAGGTGAAATTTTTATTTTAGAGTTCAATTTCTGTGTGATTCTGAATTATCCTTAATTTATGGACATGAGTGTACATAGCAACATATATATGCGCCTTAATTACAACCAATAAAAAAAATTCAATGGTTTTACGGTGACATTTATTAAATATGTGCAAGTATATTTTAAATTTTGCAGTTTAAGTTTAGCTTTTTTTAAGTAAAATTTTATTGAACGGAGATTCACATAAGAAAAGTAACTTGAAAATAAAATATCTGTACATTCACTGTCTTACTTTTCAAAGCTGCTGGATATATTTATGTCATCAGTGAGGTAAGTGTCCAATTTTAGAAAAAATATTAAAATTTAAAAAAATACTTGTTATCAGAAATATATTTTTTTTTATTAAATAAGATATATAATCAAAAAGCTTCTGATAAGAAATATAACTTTAAAATGCTTAGAAATTATAAAATAAAATATGGTTAACCTAAAATATAAAATTTTGTCTCTGTAATTCTTATCGTTCTTGTTAAGAATCGAAAGAGAAAAAAAACACTGAAAACAAACTTTAAAAATAATACAATTTGCCAACATTCCTGGAAAGAAAATATATTTCATAAAGTGCACTTTATTTCTACCCTCTGAAAACGTGAGCTTATTTTTAAGACCCTTTTCTTCTTCCGAAAATATATAGAGAGAAATTATCGAACAGGAGCTGAAATCGTAAAACCCAAGATCGCTTTTCGCGAAATCTAATTTAACCTAGAAGATGAATAGTTTCACAAGATCAGGGGGTGTTTACCTCCCCGAAAACCGTTTTCGGATAAACAAAAAATCGAAGAAAGATAAAAATAAAGGCAATGGAAAGAAAACATTGTACACGAAGCCTCTTTTTCTATTTAAACAGGTGGAAGTGCTTTAATATTCCCCTCTCCTTACAATGCCAACAATTCACAATAATGCCAAACTTCATCCCCAGCCGTAAATCCTCTTCCGTAAAAGCCCAGGAAATGTTGATTCCAAAGTCAAACAAGCTTCCAGAGAATAAATTTCCTGCCCAAAATCGTTGAAAAATCAATAAATCTTCCCATAGGTCTTCTTGAAAAAAAAAATGCGGAACTATCATATAAATTCTAGAATACCTCCGACCACTTACCACATTCTTCCTTCTATTTGCTGAAGGGAAGGAATTGTTGAATTTTTTTTTCTATCTTATTCTTTCCAGCGAGATAGGCTGTTGAATTCCTGAGGAAAAGGCAGGATAAATGATAAAATATCTGGCCAGTACTGTCTTCCTGTCCCGTATAAATCACTCTGGGAGCCAGACAACCAGATTTATGCCTCCAGGGTATCTCTGTCTCGATGCATTTTTCTGACCAGATAGTCCAAGTAATTTGTTATCCTCTCCAACTGCGAAAGTGTTGCTAATAACGCGATTAATCTTGGCCAAGAGTTTCTACTTTGTCTGAGGGTAATCCATTCTTTACACTCTTAACTTTCCTGAAAAGTTATCTTTCTTATCGGGTGGGACGGCGAGCTGTGAAATAACATATTGGATGCGAAAAATGTGAATGATTATCTCTTGGCCCGATCCTTTAAAAGCATATTCACGACGCCTTTTAACAAAGTGACAGACCCTAAATGAAAGCATTCGTAACAAATGGAATGGATTCATGAATAACGGAAAAGCTCACTTTTCTCTCCCACCGAATATATTTCTTCCATTGATTTTATAATCACGTATTTATCCAATTCAGGATTCATATAAAACAGATCAAAACACTGTTCAACTAATTGGGCTTATAAATCTGCTCGAAGCGGAACAAAGAGCTGTGAAATGCAACATCATTGTGTAAGTTAAGACGAATAGAAATTTAGCTTGCTGGGTTTAGAGTTGAAAATCGAATTTCAAGACGTGTGGAGGATATATAACAAAACAGAATGAAAGCTCAAACTCATTTTAAATTTAATGATCTCACAAATGACTGTCTAAACTAGTAGTTTCGTGATGTAATAATGTTTAATTGAGGAAAAGAAAAAAAATCCACGATTATGCATGTCAGTGGCATACCATGTGTACAATCTCATTATTTCTATTGGAATTTTAATGCTGCATCTAAAAGAATATCAAAAGACATTCCATGCTAATTGAGACAAAGTATTTATATAATACCTCCAATAAAATTATTAATCTGTGTAAGTTCTATAGAAATTATCTTTTAATCTGCACTTTAATTTCCTGACCAATTTAAAAACTGTAAAATTTCACAAAAAAAAGCAGGCTTTGTTTACAGACTAGGGGAAATAATGTTCGCAGTAATTTTATAAGGCGTGCTCAGGTTTCAACTGTACAACCCCTATTAAAAAAAATTCAAACAATCTTTATAATGGACTAATTATCTCTCTCTCTCTCTACACACACATATATATATATATATATATATGAATATATATGAATACATGATTACATGAATCATCTTAGTCGTCAAGTATGATTAGGAAAATACGAAAATTTCTAGGTTCACATTCCTTCCATGTGTCCGTAATTGAATTCGGCATATGTTTCTTAGTCCGTACTGAAATTGTTTTTGATTAATAAAATTATAGTTTGTAAAACAAAAACTAAAAAACTAAAAAAAAAAACAAAAAAAACATCCTTTTTTAGTTAATCGAACTAAGTTGCAACTTAATTTTTCTGTCGGCAAATCTGGAATTATTCACTAAATCTGGAAATGGGATCTGAAATTAGTCACCAGATGCGGGATGAAACCTGAAAATGGGAAATCGTTAATCCTGATGATCCTGAACAGGACAATGAAAAAATTATTACATTATTGTATTGTCATCGGTTCCAGACAAGTGGACAAAAATTCGAATTAGTCTGACCTTTTAAAGTGGGTAAAAATTGAGTTTAAATATTCCGTTTCATGCTAGTGAAGCTTATAAAAGGGTATTAAATAAAATTATACACTACCTCATGAGATTCGAAACCACTTTCAGTTTCCTTACAAATGCAGCATGCAAATTTAATCCTAATTTGTTTCCTAAAAATATTTAAGTAACACATAAGGACTGCATCCGCAAAAAAATAGCACGCCTAACGAAGAGTAACGCCTAATTTTGTAGATTTTCCTGGAATTGCATTTTCAAAACTGGCTTTTAGAAAAGAGCATTGTCACCAATTGTCCAAATCTGAAGGTACTTCCAGAATCCTCGAACATAAACTTAGGCCTTACTGCGGCTATCACATAATTTACGAAAAACTACAATTTGCTCTTCCGGGGTACGATTATTCTATCAGGAATGAAAGGGCTTCTTTAAGTTAGGTTTGCTCGGACATATGTATTAAATACCCACACAGTGAAAGGCTGGATTTTGAAAAGAAAAAGGAAAGTTAAGAGTTTGATCAAAGTTGTACAGATATTTGACAGCCCTCGTTATCCAAATGTTAATTGAAATTAAACGACGATAAAGTAATTCAGAAAGAAATATTGGAAGTAATTCCTTCTAAAATCATTAAATAGTTTACATGAGCAAATTCTCACTTCACCATTGTTAAGACATGAAATAATTTTAAAATATGAGTTTCAAAAAAACCATTATCATATATCTGATAATCATATTTGAGGAGTTGATTATAAATAACACCGATAGCTTATACCTAATTTTTCATCGGAATATCTTAAATGGTAAATGGAATCTTGAAAAATAATATTATTGGATACAAACTACCTTAATCAGTATTATTAAGTAAGAAAAAGAGTTACACGCTCAAATGTCAAGGAAACAATTCCATATGTTCCACTTACGCAATTCCCCTATCATCTAAAGGAAATTACTTCGAATTTAAATATTGTTAAAAATAATATTTTCGATTATTCTAAATTCAGGTCGATGATAAATCGAGATATCTAACTGTATGCCCACACATCTAACTATGTTACTGATGGTTATGAGCTATTTATTTTCAGCCAAAGTTTATTAATCTCCATTGATGTTTTTGGAGGTATTGTAACTGTTATTAGTTTGAAATCATCATGAATATGTCTCACAGGGAAAGGATTAATGTGAAATATTTTCCAAACCATAACTCCATTTTTCCACATCTCCCTTCTTCTTTTGTAGATCTATGTATTTACAAATATGTATAAGAAGTATATTTAGCTGTGTTATTCCATTTCGTAAATACTGGTACATTTTGTAATATACATAATGCTAGATTTTTAGACAAATAGTTTTGTTCTTGATGATAAATTGTTTATTCAATGATCTCAATTCATGACTGATCTTTCTTGAGAGTTATAGAAATTAAATTTAGGGAGCCTTAAGAGTTTCTTAATTTTAAGGAATAATAAATATACATAGAAAAATTGAGAAATATTGTAACTTCTTTCATCAGAGAAATTATAAATATCATACTTTTTTCCTTTCCACATAAAAAGTCCTTGTCTCTTTTGAACTGCAATGTAATTGAATAAAGTTCCCACTTGAGGTAGATAGATATATGAAAAATTGGGAGCAAGTAAGAGTTACCTTTACGTCACACTATAAAGCTACATGAGGGTTATTGGCAACGGACCTCATATTTTGATCCATTGTCAAATGACGAGGACTATAATGGAACTGGTAACTTTTTCCTTACTTCCACACCACATTAAAAGGAGGACGCTTGAGTCTCAAATTATTTAACATGCATTGACCCCCTCTGAGTGGCGGGTCTTCAGTGGTACTAGGTTCAAATTCATGACTTGCCAGCCCGAGTCCATGACCTTGACCCCAAGGCTACCGCGGCGACTAGAAAACCAGATTAGATGTCGTGTTTATAAGTTGATCTTGTTCAATCTTATCACTTTAATCGCTAGTTTTCTTCCTGTTGTTGAGGAAGAATACCAATAAACCAAACAAATTTTACACTGATTCCATTCTTTTTACAAGCTATTCAGTATTTTTCTATTTTTTTATCATCAATGTTTACTTTTGGTTTATTGTTATGGCTGTTCAGCAACAGGCTGCATGTGACGGTGAGGAGGAAGACCATAGTGACATTGAGTGCTGCTTGGGTGCTGTGTTATTTGAACCGGCAACCTTCAGCTCCTAAGTGCACGCCTTAGACGAAAGCAATCTCTATTCGGACCAGACGTTAAAGTCTCTTATTCCTACCCTTTTTTTGTTTTTGTGACTTACAGAAGGAGAAACCACTATATACTCCCTTCCTAGTGAAGAAAGGTTTTTTTTCTCTGCTTGACTTTATGGACGATATTGAGAGAAATTTGTCTTTTCAGCAAAAATTTCTGCAATTGTTATATACATTTCAGTAACTCTGAATGTCGTTGGGACACTTTTCCGTTGACATTGCTGGCAATCTCTTGTTGAGATAGCGGGTCTAGTTTACACGTGTGGCGTTTTTTTCTTAACCACTAGTTGTGATTTCTTGAGACTGTCTTAGACTCTCTATGGAATGAATGCATATTCAGCCAGTATCGTTAGGCCGTGATGCCATTTACTGTTCAATTCATGGATCACTACTTCAGCGACAAGTTGTTCGTGATGAAGGGGAGGAAGACCCATGGTAACCTTTTTGATCATGGTGACCCCTTGGCCTTGCTGCTTGGATACACTTAAGTGCACACCTTACACGACAGATTACAATAATCTCTATTCGGGCCAGTCCTTAAGGGTTCTTATTCCTGTCCATTGCCATTTTTGCGACTTGTAGAAGGAGGAACCACTGCAGCTGTTTGATCACATTTTGTTTTTGTTCAACCTTTTCTAAAGGAAATAAATTCTTATGATCTAATAAAAATAATTTGGATTTCTGTTTCTCAAATGTACGAAAAACTACACTTTATAGCATCCATACACAAAGAGCTTGATTTTACTGATAACTAATTACATTGGCTGCGATAGAAATTCCAAATTAGATAAACTTTTATTATGAATAATTATATTAACAAGATATAAATATCAACACTTTATGAGAAATTTATAATTTGAGAAAAGGTAAAAACTTGAAAGTTATTACTGCCTTTCTAAAAAAAAGGAACGAGTCTTACAGTAGTCGCATATGATGTGTAGCATCTGACATGTTATCGTGGTAAATCCGCAATAGTAACTTAAGTCCTGAAAAAAATATATCGGGTACGATTGGAAATAATTTTCTATCGAATAATTACATCTTTATTAAAATTTTATTTAAATAACCCAAGGAGTAATGCAAATTTTTTTATCAAAAATATTTATTCTTGTTCAATTTGGGGAAAAGCGGAAACACAATAGAATTATGATAACTAAAATATGACACAAACACTTGTGATTTCAAAGTATTTAATAACTGTTGAAAAACAGCGTCAATAACAGTACCACTGTTAGTTGTCGAAACATTTCGATATGTGCTGATTTAGAGCTTGAGTTCATCATTCAAAAAAACTATGAGCGGACAATCGTAAAGTTGCCTGACTGACAAATAGATTTAGTAAAGCAGTAGTTGGGTTGACCGTTGATGTTTGTGAGATAATTGTGTTCGTTGCACGTGACCGAAAATCCCCTGCTGATTTGAGTTGAGTTATGTGCAGTTCTTTTCGGCTGTACTCTTCCAGTTTTTAATTTTTTCCTCGCGTTTCTTTTGCCGAGAATCTTGCATATATTCTGCTCTGGATTTATCCGTCTCTGCAAATTACAAAATCATGAAAATTTAATTAACTTGGTAAATGTTTAAATATTAGAAATATTAGAGAAAATCAGAATTACGCGTGTAATTAATTAGTTAGTTTTTTTTTAATCACAATTAGAAATATCATATTGACAGGGACAGGAATTAACCTCAAAGTATGAAAAATATTTACACTAAAATATTTATTCAAATAATTCCATATTACTTATTGGTATTTTTTTTAAGAATAATAAACTTTGTCAGATGTTCAACAGTTTATTTAATTATTAATATAGTTTACACATATTAATATAACCTCAGATTTCATACACGATGAGCCCTGAGACTTTGACAATGGAGCGTAAGAATCGCAAGTTTATCCTAGATGAAGTCTAATAATACTTGCTGGTATGTGCGAAGGGGATTTATAGTCAAGAAAACGAAGCCAAGTTTTTTAATTCGAATATTTTAAAATGCTAAATTTAATAACATAAAAAAGACTGTCCGCTATATGACTACTAGAGTTGAACTCCACGTGGTTATATCTTTACAAGATCCAGCTAAGAGACTCAGCTTCTTCTCTGACCCTAAAGTGAGGAAGCAAAACAAAAGCAAAGATCCCACGGCTTAGACCGCTCGGGGGGGGGCCCTTGAATGAAGGGGGGGGGACAGAACTTCACTTGGAAGGTACTGAAAAGATGCTGCCAAGCGCGCTGATTAGTCAAATCAAACAGTGCGCGTTTCCCCGACTTCCTGTTACGCATTCCCGTCCCTTTTCCCGAAATCACTGCACCAAATATCCAGCAACCTAGAGTAAAGATGTTACACATCAATAATGAGCATTACTGATGCGAAGAGCATATTACATTTACGAAATACATAATATGCTAATATTTTATGCTTTTTTAAAAAAATTTATTTAAAGAGCTTTAGCATAATTCAGCTTATCCTAGAAAGTTAATGGCTTAATAGCTTAGTAAATTTTAAGTAAGTTGGTACCTAAAAGTACAACTTATCCTGCTACATTATATTAAGTATATTCATATTAGAGCAAAATGAGGTCCTTTTTAAAGATAATTATTTATCTCAATGCTTATTTTATTTACCCGTTACACAAATTCCATCCATCTACCCTTTTGTGTGTGTCTTGTGTTCTTAAAAGAGATCATTTCATTTTATGGTAGCGATCTCGCTGATACACGCAGATAATTTGCGACAGTAATGAAATGCTTATGGTAATTCTGACTTAAGATATACAATGATACAAATTAAACTCCAGACCTCGTACAAGTGCAAATATTCTTCTGGGACTCCCTCGTTAACATATGACTGAAGACTCCCCCTTTTCTAATCATTACTTATTCGAGTTAGAAAATCGGTCATTAAGTTCTGGTTCAAAGTTACAGCAAAAGGGTGGGCTTAGGTTCTCCAGCAAGCGCTCTATGTTGCAATGTTTTAAAACGAAGACCGCAATGAGAATGTCTCGGGAAAGGAAAGTTCTCTCGATTGATTGGTCGTCCAGTACGTCCTCCCAGAATGCATCGCGCTTGTAAGGCAGTTATAATGAGGCCCGAGAAGTTGTTCCTTTTCTTATAAAAGGAACAATAGAATGTTCTTTTTGTTGAGTAAACTGTTTTAAAAGTTTTTTTTTCGATACTCAAATTTCAGCAAAACAGAGGAATTAAATCTTCCGGTAAAGCTTAGATTCCATGTTTGTAAAGATTTTTATTCCTTTTTATTTTTATTTTGCCTCTGTTAAATACGTTTACCTTTGTGTTGTTGTTGAACATTATATCAAAATGGGTAAATGAAGAAGGGTTTTCTTAGTGGCTTTTACTGTATTCTACTTCAAAGTAAATAAATATTTGGCAATATATTTTATACTTTTTGGCACATTATTATTTTTATCCCAACTTATATACCTTTATTTATATCTGTAGTAATTTTCTGCCCTGCTTATCATGATCAATGCAACCGGTAGTTGATTTTGTCTGAGTTGTGGGTTTTACTTTATAAACTGTTTATTATCGGAACACTCAGAAATCACATGAATCACAAAGACTATTGCCTAAAAACTTCACGATTTTAAACCACGTTCAAGCACCGAAGACAACATCTGAACTAGCACCCTACTCTTTAAACTACCATGTCATACAAGTCTCGAAAGTCTCAATGTCTATCAGTCTCTCTATACAGTGGGTCTTTAGATGAAGCAAGTTTTGGAAAAATATTGAATTGTGCAGCTCAGTACTTAAAGCAGAATTTTAGATTTCTTGAAATCAGTCTAATTTTAATGGATTCGTACATTAATTTCACAATTGAAATAGTTTGTGATGTTTAACCCCATTTTGGATATTTATCACTCTCTTCAGATAAAAGAGAAGAAAGTCGCAAGTGGGGAATGCATGTATAAGCAATAGATATATTCAAATAACTTTATAAATTTGTTTATCAAATATTACAGCAGAATTTCTCTTAACGAAAACCTATCGTAACGAGTTGAGAAAATTGTAAAATAATTTTTTGTTTATAGAGAAGCATTTTGTATAAAGAACATAGTGCAACAAAACCGGTTTTACTCTGTAAGAAGTATTGGAGAGAATAATTCAGAACAAGCTTGACTTTCTTTAGAATATAGGAACAGAAACACACATAACCAAAAAATCTGAAGTCGAAATGAAAAGGCGCAGTGAACGAGGGAAAGAAAAGAGATTGAGAGGGGCATGAATGTAGCTTATTTGACTGAACTTTGACACAATCGAACTGGAAATCAATGATAATATCTTAAAACAAAAAGGAGTAAAGAAAAAATTGAGGAGTGAACGAAATTAGCAAGGATTGTTTTTCAACTAGCAGAATAATATGATGATTTATTTATATGAATGTCGTAGTGGGGTTTCAATGGGTGAAGGCATTTAGTTGTTGCATAAGAATTCTTCTTTCATGTTTTGTGAGAAAAGAGAGTTTGACTGAGTAAAAGGGTTTAAATCTCTCTGCATTGGTTAAAAGAGGTTTCGGTAAGCGACTTGTATGAATTTTTTTATCGATTCGATTTGAAGTGGATGTATGTTTTTACGTATAAGAGACTTTCCAATGATTATGAGAATATTATTTGATAAAATCTGAATTTTCTTTTGCTGACAAATTGCTGCGAGACATAATAAACATCAAATAAGGCGTGACAAGAAGAGAAGAATTCACAGCTTGTGTGCTAAGCACTACTTGAAAAGCAGGCTATTTTTAGCTTTAAGAAGTAATATGTTGAATTACTTTTGAGCCATTTCTTTGAATGACTGAAAGAACTAATATTACTTTTAGAGAACTTGGAAAATATGACCTTTGCATTGTTGAGTGCTTCAAAAAAATTGTTAATGCATGAGAAGCGGTTGCCAAGAAAACCGTAACGTCTGCTTGAAAAAGCTTGGTCAGAGAGTATTGTTGAGTGGGGCTCCTTGAATGGATTGGAATTACACCAGTGAAGTTTGTTGTGAAAGGAATTGCATCTTCAACAAAGATCATGAAGCTGGAAGTGGATAAAAATAAAATTAATGAACTTTTTAATTTGCATTGTGTTTCACATCAAGAAGTTGTTGAGGGGAGTGTTTGTTAGGTGGATTATATTGCAGAAAAAAACATTATTTTCGGCCCCAATATGAGAAAATTCAGAAGCCATGGACTCAAGCTCTTAATGTACGATGCCGAATGAAATTCAAAATGCCGAAACTCCTCAATATGAGATTTATCGTACATAGAGAAATGTCAGTTTTATAAGGCAATGACTATGTGTGCAACAAAATTAATTAATGATGAAGTTGTCAAATTTTGAAGCATTGGTTAGAACAAATATCACTACACATTATTCTGATAAAAGAAGAATAATTATACATTATAAACTAAAAATATCTACTGTATTAGTATTATTTCTTAAATTGTTTTTTACTTCAAATCAAATTCACATTAGAGGCAGTTTTTTCTGTGGCCCCAGAAAAAAATAAATGTGATTCACATTTATTCTATGAGTACATTTTACGGCATTAAATACACTTTCGTATCTTATATGACTTTAAACGTGAAAAATTATTTGATTTAGCGTGTGCTTCACGTTTCGGTTAAGATTCTGGAACGAATTACACTCGTTAAGTGAGTTCCTCCGTGTTTTATATTTTTACCTTAGTTTTCAATAGCTACAAAATCTAATTTCCATTACCACTTTTATTGTTTTTTTATGTTCACGCTGATTGAAATAATGGAATAATATTGGGTACATTGGTCTTAATGAATAAAATGCTCATCCATACAGCAAACAGACCTACATTTTTAAAACGTAATTTTAATTTATATACATTTTTGGGGAGGTGCCATTCTATAGTTTTAAATTTCTCATAGATTCTGAAATGCTTATAAAGTAAAAGAAACTCGTTCTTTCTAAGAGCTACTCAAAGAGCTAATCCCTGCCCTACTGATTAAAATGTATTTTAATCCATTCTGTTTAATAACAGTAATGTACTTACTTCTATGTTACCAATGGATAAATTTAAGAAAAGAAAAATATTTTTAAGTGCTGTACAATTTCTTAGAATAATAAAGTAGCTAAACACCAGCTTTCACATACTTAAAAAATTCCACTTTTTATAAATAAAAGAACTATTTCTTAGAAAGAAACATGCATTAAGATTTAAACTCAGATGGGGTAATTAGAAAAGTATATGTATATATGTGAAAGTAATGCAAACAAAAATCGTTGATTTTAATTGTTCATAAAAAAAAAAATTTTTTTTCTACATCTTAAAGTAAATAATTTAGTTGAAGACTTATTTCGGAAACAAAAATTGTAGGAAAAGGAAAGTTTTAAGACTACAAAAAAATTTATAAGAAAAAAAAATGTCCTTCCAATGATAAAGCTACTGAAAAGAAAATAACTTGTTTAAAAAAGAATACAAAATTACGGGTTTATTAGGTACCATGAGCTACAAAAAATGAATAAAATTAAGCAAAAATGGAACAGAAATTTTTTATGTTCATGTGATGTAGTTTTTCAGGGAAGCAGAAGAAGAGCGAAAACTATTCAAAGTTTTTTGAAATGCAATTCCTTTTTGTAAATCTATATGACCCCATTAAATTGCAAATCTTTTAATTTTTGCATTTTTAAAGTATTTTAAACTTTTTTTTGCTTACTTTTTTTACTTCATTGCGTAAACTATTTACATTGATTCAATGTAGTACCTATACTTTATTTTGTAGAAATTTGCTTAAAAGATGCAGATTTTTGAAGTGATAGGATCGAAGGAGTAAGAATTATTTTAAAAACTTTTCATATGGCTTTAGACATTTCATTATCTTTGCCACATTTCATTTATGTAATAAATTTAATTGATAGAGCAAATATCCTTATTATATATTGAAATTCTAAAAAAATATATGGAAATAGATTATATACAGATTATGATGCTATGAATATTCTTTGATAGATAAAAAAAATACTGGAATAAAATATTAAGAAATCTGCTCATCATTAGTTCTAGTTATTAATTTCTACAACGTTTCTCAAACTGTGGGGCGTGCTCCCTAGGGGGGGGGCATGATGACCCTACAAGGAGGCGCGATCACATTAAAAAGCCGTGCAAAAGATTATTTAAAAAAAATATTAATTTACTGACATAAACAGACGGAATACATTCTGACATACTAAAAAAAAATACACATTTACACAGGTATAATAAACTTGTAAATGCATCAGAACTGCACGCAATGTGTATTTCATAATTAATTTAAAAATATTATTAAAACAAGTTTAATTATTATCAGCGATCCTGTCGGCTTTTCATGTATAAAATTATATAAAAAAATGTACACTTATCTTCATAATTTGAACGGTTTATAATCAGTCCCTTAACTGTTGATAAAAGTTACACAATTTGTTCCCCAATGCCACCATTTTACACGCAGGCATGCGTATATGATGTACGGGGGGGGGGGAATAAATAAGCAAAATCTGAAATAAATAAATCCTTTGCAAACATTGTCAATGTATTTTATTGTCTTCAAAAGCCTTTGGAATAATTTTATGGATAGCAGTGTACAGAAAAGATCGTACATCGGAAAGACGTATATATACGTCCGGGAAATTAATACTTTGGCTGAGCGAGACGTTTACATACGTCGGTGGCACCTAAGAGGTTAAAGTCACACTGTAGCTTTGGCATCAAAGTATAGTATTATTGAATTCAATACATTGTTATTGTAAGGAGGGGGGGTGCGATGAAAACTATGATTTATTATTGGGCCGCACATATTGAAAGTTTGTGAAGCACTGCATTTCTACATTTCATGCTATTTAAAGGGAGAGCCATTTGTTTATTTTTTATGAACCGAGTTTTAATTTTAAGATTGTGTTAATGAAGCATGTTTACAAAATGTGCATTTAAAAAAGGAGAAAAAAATTCATTCCCCATTGAAGAATGTGGCTGAAATATACGATACATATATTATTGGAAAGATTAATACGTATATTTCTCAATTATTTTATTCAAAGCTAAACCGAAGGAGTGGCCGTGGTAGCTAAGTGGTCAAGGTATCATACTTGTGACTGGCATGTCATGAGTTTGAGCCCAGTAGCTCTAAAGACTCGCCATGAAGGAGAGCGATTTGCGTTAAAGTTTTCGTGAGGTCAAACGGCCTCCATTTGATGTGGTGTGGTAGTTAGGAGAGGGGGTGGCAGCTCAGGTGTCGCCCCCGTCACGTGACCATGGTTCAAAATTACGATGTGCGTCGCCATGCTATGCGACGTTAATATTCACTTACTTACTCACCCACTAAGCGGAAAGAAAAACATTGTTTCTCAGTAATAACTTCAAAATAAATCAACAGATGATTATAAAGAAAGTGTCGCTCATTTATGTGCAATAAATTTATTTAAATATAAATATTTCTCAGTCATTATTTTTTAACAAAGTTTATTTTTGCAGTGTTAAATTTACCAAATCATTTCAAAAGCCAATCAAGTACAAAATTTCATTCCTCCTACAATTAAAAACTGTTTCTCAACTCCTTGTAACGTTACTCAAAAAAAAAAAAAAAAAAAAAACTTCAACTGTCGCACATTTTTTTGCTTATTCCAATTTTAGAAACACATTTCTGAAATCATGAACTCTTAAATTATATTTTTACTGATATCATGAAGTCAGAACAAAGAAAACAAATTGCAACTCATCACGAAAACCTTCAATTCTCGTAACTCTATATTCCCTTCATAAATGCACACTCATTAACAGTGCCATCTTCTTTCTTATCACATTCACCAGAAAATAGGTGGTTACTTCATTTCAAACAACACCAATCAGCTTCCTTTTTCCATCAAACCGCAAAGCACATGAAAATTTAAACTGGGGTTGAAACAAGGCACAAAAATGAATCAAAAATGATTGTAGGCTCTCCTATTAATTCCAGAATTCCATTTAATTATATTCCAAGACACGTTCCAATTAATTTATGCGCACTCCCGCTCTAATCCTCGAATAAAATCTCATTTAATTATTAGATGGCACTTCATATATTTAATATCCTTTCCTGGTAAGTTTTAAAAATAAGGGCAACAAGAATTTTACCCCATTTAATTGACGCCGAGCATTAAATGGCCGTTATTCGATAAATTACTGGCATTACCCGGAGTAAGAATTAAGTCATCGTTATTAGGAATTCAAGGCAATTATCATTATAGTTAAAGGTAATAATTTTTTGCTCCGAAAATTACTCCTGATATAAAGGTGATTACTGTGGAATTATCGGGAAGGAGAAATTTTTGCCTCAAAAAGAGAACGAGAGGAGTTTTTAGAGTGTAGGTACTGCAGGGGATATAATACGCTCTTAAAACTTAGGTGGGTTGGTGGTATTTTATGGTTTAAACTGCTAATGTCACAGGGAAAATAATATGAGAGAGATATTCGCCCTTTGGCTTGCAAATTTTGTACTAGGAAATATTTTGGTAATCGGTTGCCTTTCTCTTTAATATTTTCTTATTTTTAGTAAATGAGCGTTTCATTTATATTTCTACTTAAAAATCTTTTACCATTGCAATGAAGTAGTCTTTTAATATCTGTTTACAATACAATGTATTTAATAAAACATATTAAAAGCTGGAAATTTAGTTGAAAGAAAGACTATTTTTTAAATAATTGAAGATATTTATATGCATTTTATTACAATTTGAAAATAAGTAAGAAAATGCAAAATGTTTTCTATTTTTACTGATTTTCAATCCTTTTGATAAGATTTTTTTTTACGGATTTCTTTTTATCGAATGTTTTTATGCAGCTCTCACAACTTTCTTGTAATTCTCAAAAATTAAGTTCTTCTTGCATACATAACTTATGTCAGATTTAATCACAAGAAGAAATTCTTATATGTTATTTCTTCTCTCTCTCTCTCTCTCTCTCTATTCATACATTTTACAATGAGAGAGAAATAGTGATGGTACTGTAATCATAGCAATAATAAATAAAATATTTTTTGTGAAGAGAAATGAAGATTAAAGGTTAAAAAAAACTTAAAGAAATAATTAAAACTTACATTAAATACTTAATAGCCCTAAAAATAAATAATAAATTAAAGAAAATTGAATGCGTAAGAGGTTAATACAATTTTGTTTTAAATATATCGTGCAAATAACAGGGGAAATACGTCGAGATTAAACTTTGAAAGTACATATGAATGTAAAAACAGTAAAAATAAAATTTACCCATATTACAAGGATATAAAAAGAATAGAAAATATCAACACATATTAAAATAAATATAACACATAAAAGTGTAAAAGAAGGAATGAATTTTATTCAGTACAACAAAAAAGGACTTTAATACGAACAAGAGAAAACACTTAAGTTAGTAATATACAGCTGAGTTTTCTTCATATCTTTTTTATTTTAATTGCATGTATTATCACATATATTTAATGGGACAATGCATTATTAGGCATACTGTATGGCTATACACATCATATGTAGTACATGCCTACTACCACATATACATTATACTACCTTCAACGACTTGTTACTAACAGTATAAAATATAGATGTGTTAATACGTTATCATAACAAATATAACTTATTTAAAAAATGTGTTAGTAAAAATGTATATAATACATCACAATTTATAAAGCTTTAATAACATCTTTAAATGCAAAAAAAGTGTGATAAAACCAACATCATAGACTATATATTGCTTGAACACACGCACATATATTCATTACCAATACCAATAATTTGTATGAGAATGAATGTAAGATCATAAATGAAAATTAAAATTGTTAGCTCGCTTATATCTTGAAAACAAATATTTCTAAGTTTAAACTTTTGCGGGTAATTTTCTTGCTCGAAGGCGCAGGCTTCGTATCGAGTAACCAGGAAGAATCTGTGTCTTAATTTAAGTCGGTCGAGAACAGAGGTGGACAAATTCTTTCGTCCATTGACAAAGCAGGTCTCTAAATGGAGTCGGCATCTAACGAGCCGCCATTCGATTTCCTTCTTCATCACTTCCGATTGGTCCCCGGTGAGTTGCCTGCTCAACCCCCAACACTTGCCATGCATTCTCGCAGGGAAGGGGTCAGACTGAAGAAACGCTTTCAATCAAGGGGATTAGCAGTTCCTTAGTTGGAAGTTTATTGGATGCGCATTTATACAAAAGATTTTATGTGATTTAGATAATGAATTTGATTAGTAAGCGCCGTAACGTTTTTCTTCCTTTTAAATATATGAACATGAATCATCGTCTTACATATTTCTCAGTCTTTCTTATATGTTCTTTTCTTGACATAACATAAATAATGATACCAAGAAATCAAACTCAAGCAGAATAGTATGTAAGTCGAATACCCACAGGTTTCTAGAAAGGTTTTTTTTTTTTTTTTGAACATTCATATTGGCTTATTTAATGGTTCTTTATTGAGAAAAAGACGGATTATAAGACTACAAATGACTCTCCTTTCAGATTCAATTGCAAGTGTAATATGCAACGCCAACCAAATTTATACTGTGCCCATGTATGTGGAATACATTTTCCCCCTATTTATTAAATAACAGAGGACAATTTTGCTTTGTACAATTTTACTAATCCGTTGATTCTCAGAATGAATCTCTTCAAAAAATTAATTTTAACTGACCATATTTCCGATAGGAATATTTAAACACCACAGATTTCCGATGGGAACATTTCAACTGTAATTGTAAAATAATCTTGAAGGTGATATAGTTATTCCCGCAAACACAGTACATTTATTCTCATATTACTAAAACTTCGGAAGGAATATTATTATAAACGGGACTATTTTTTTTAATGCAATTTTGGGTAAGTTAATTTTTTTTGGTAATGCTTTTAAAAATTATATCCATTACTTTCAATAAGATTTCACTTAGTATTATAAACAAAAAAGAGGAAGGTTGTCTAGCCAGAAAATTTGTCAAACCACACTTTTACAAAATTTATTTTATGTATAAGAGCTGTCCTAAGTCATCAATGTTCACAATACTGAAGCTTCCACATTTTTTAAAATTGCAATATCTGTGTTTTCTAGTTTCATTTATTTTTAGTGTTTTGATGATTTATGTCTGTATAGTAGATAATTATTAACTATATATTTTACTAAGTTTCGTGTCGCACCGGCTGAAAAGAGCTTTGAAAGAGCAATGGTGAGATATTAATATTTCTTTGGAGTATATAAGCTACTCCTCATGATTACTGATCGTTATTGAAAAAAAATATTTAAATGATTTAATGGAACAGTAAATGTTTGCTGATTTATTGAATGTCATTTTTTCAGTATTTCTGGAAAACTAGCAGAAATTTAATGGTAACTTTAAGCAAAATTTTTTTTTTTTGCCAAACAAACAATCTTTGAAAGGTTTTATATTGCATCTGGATCCCCAATAATTCATTAATACTATTTTTATTTATACAATATTTTAAAAAAAACACCTTATTTTGTTTGAGTAAGTGAGTGAATATCAGCGTCCCACTGTTCCGCTACACGAGGGCTTTTGGGGACGGTCCCCGTAACTCTGAACCACGGTCAAGTGACGCGGACGACACCTGAGCTAGCACACCCCTCTTCTAACTACCACACCAACGGGAGGACGTTTGAGCTCTCGACAGATTTAACGTGCATCGCTCCCCTACACCGCGGGTCTTCAGTGGTACTGGGATCGAACTCATAACACGCTAGCCACGATCCGATGCCTATACCACTTGGCTACCGAGGTCACTCTTATTTTGTTTGATGAAAAAGAGGACTGTCAATAATGCAACAAATGTTCTTATTGGCCCTCAGATTTTGTACATACCTCGTTAAATCATTAACTCTTTCCTGGTGATCTGCATATTTGAAAGTATGTGTCAAACTTTAAGACGGAAAGTAAAACAAATCATTTATATAAGTCATCAGTTTTCATGTTGTTATGATGTAACTCCATCACAAATACCATTTTTTATCCGTACGCAAAGTATAATCAAAACAGATTAGTTATTTTCATTTCCACTATGGTTTATGTTGAAACTCAATTTTTTTTTAGCGAATGTGAATCATTCTTATCTCGTCAATCAATTTTGAGCCTTTGGGGCATTAATTAATTTTACAAAATACTGAAAACTCAAAGCAATTACAAAGGCAAAAATATGACGATCCTAGCCCCAGAATAATCGAATCAATTTCGGAAGTCTACTGGAAACCATTTCTTAACATAATCAATTTAGCTTTATTTTTTTAAATAAAAACGTTCACGCGAATGATATATAATTACATATATCACATAAAGGGTACACTATCCATCATCTTGTTGTGTAATATATAATACAAGCTTCATAAATTAGACTTTGATATATGAAGTTTATATAAAAAATATGTACACATCTGGCGTTATTTATCAAATATACGATCCATACTATATCATATTAGGAAATAATGAAAACCTAGAGAGAAAAACAACACTCCTATCACTTTTTATAAGCACTTTTACGCGATTAAATACGATACCAAACCATTTACCTTCATAAGCTAATTAATTGTGTGAAAGAGAGAGACACATATTAACCACATGATAGGCGTCGTTTGTTAAATGGTATTCGGGGTTGTTTTTTATGTATATCATTTACTCTTTTAATTTTATTAGATTTACTAATTGAGTTTAGAATTCAGAGACAAGTGATTTAATTTGTTAGATAGAGATGTTTAATTTGTCGTTCATTAAAGAAACCTAATTGAATAAAGACGTCGTAAAAATGAAGTATTTATCTGTTGCTTCTTAAGAATATTGATTTATGTACGGAATTTAATTGTGGGGTGCTTGTGGATGTGTTTTTTTCTTCATTAGTATTATTACTTTGATTTGATTTAATCAGAGAACTGATATTTGAAGCACAATTAATTAACTATTTGTTACATTATAATTTCTTTTTACAGATATTTAAAAATAAAAAAATAGAAAACAGTGTTTTATATTTATTACAGTAGTTTATACTTCTCACAAAAAAAACTCAGAATTCAATAAAAACAGTGTTATATGTTTAATTCTTTTAAATAACTTAATACTACCTTGAAAAACAGTTTGCCGTCATAATTTGCCCGATAAAAATATAATTTTAAATATTTTGTTTGTTCTTATATTTAATCTACACACAAAAAAAATGTGCACTAAAAATAAAGTAATTCTCCTGCTTTTGATTATAACAGAATTACCATATGAATTTTTTTAAAAGAAATATGTACATCATAAGTACAGTAATCTTTTTTGTATAAATTAGTCCTTTTTTTTTCCTAATTCAATACGCAATATGATGTATACAGTCATCTCCATTTTCTCATAGAGTGTACTTTCCTCAAACATTGAAACTAATTTAAAAAACAATTATACATTAGATCAATTTCCAAGAATTTTCATTTGAAAATATGTTGGTTTTTCTCTAATGCTTAGATGATGAAAATAAAGCAGCGGTTCTTAAACCTTTGATCGCCGCGGCCTCTTTATGTATCAGCGTGACATCGTGGACTCCAAGATTTTGAACATCCCTTCCTGACTTAATATTCTTGATCAGAATAAAGTTCTAATAGAGTTTTTTTTTTCACATTGGGGACAGTTTAGAGATCTAGTCTAGTATACTACATCTTTCAATTTTTCCAAGAGGCCTTTCAGAGTCTGTAAAAAAAGGGGGGGATCTCAACGTTACGGTACAGACTCCGCGGACCCCTAGAAAGGCGCTGTAGACCCCTTGAGTACGCGGATCACAATTTAAGAATCGCTGATATACAGCATGCCCACTGAGTTCCCTTGCCACCCTCTTAACTTCAAAACGGCTATGGCTGTATTCATAAAAGGGCTGTCTCGTACAGTATAATAGCCATGCATTTCTGAACAAAATCACCTTCATCATAACCTGTTGAAAAACTGCGGCGTTATCACTCCTACATCGAAAACAAAATAAAATAGAGTAAAAAAGTGGAAAATAAAATTTTAGAGTATCATCGATTTAGTACGAAAAGACATATTAATGATATTAAGGCAAAGAATAGAATGGTTAAAATGCGTTTTTGTTCTTTCCGTGGTTTTCTACTTTGTGAGGTGAGAAAAACAATCTAAAAAAAAAAGGAAAAAAAATTGTTAAGACAATAGTTCTTTATTTGAGAAGTTTAAACTTCTCACCGTAAGCCGTAATGCACATTCGGGTCCTCGTTTGAATGCCAAGCAGCACACGTTGGTTTATAGAGCGTGACACAAGTGTCCGTAAAGCGTCCTATAACACACTGCAATTTGTGTGCGTGAGGAGGGGGTTGCATATATATATATATATATAATATATATATATATATATATATATAGGTCTGATGTTTCAGGTATCCCCACAGGAAATGTCATGTAGAGTCAGATTAGGTGAACGTGGAGGCCAAGCTTCGACATTGTCATGCCCAATTATTTTGTTTCCCGAATTTCTTGACGAAATATTACTTCACTGCAGATGTATGTGAGCCGACTCGCCACCATATTTAAACCATAGATTCCTAAAAGTAAAAAACGACAGGTTCTCTACAAAATCTGATGTTACGTTTTGTAGCAATTGTAAATATGGAACCTCAAATAAAGTGCCATCGTAAAACGTTGAGCTGATCAGATTTTTATAGTAAAATGAACACTAAATTTTAATACCAAACCGCATTTGATATCATCGTCGGTAAAACGTGTAGGATTTGCCAACACCCGATTGTGGGTATTTTGCCTATTGTACATACCATTATGAGAAAAGCATGTCTCATCCATCCATTCTTTATCTGTGAAGAACATTGACTGGACCTGTATCTGATTCGTGACGAAGTTGCACCACCCATAGTGTTGCTCGGCATCAACTTCCAGTTAAACTTGCTGAGGCGTTGGTTGGTATGGATGAACGCCCACACACACACACACACACACACACACATACATTTCGTTTAGAATTTTCCAAACCTGACTTTTTAAGAGGCCGAAGTGCTGATTGATCTGAATTTTGCTGCATTTTGGATATGCAAGGGTGTATGCTAATACCTCGTCCAGTAGAGGGAGCTTGCCGTTCTATCTTAACTGATTTTAGAAATCGATCTCTACTAGTCACACAGCCTATCTCCAGTAGACTGCTTCCAACAGTTATGATGGTTTAATGTGAAGGTAAGCATTTCCGGTTTAACGATGCTTCTTACCGTACATTACGTTCTCCGTACAGTAAAATCATCTCACAAAATTCAGCTTTAGAAAATCGCTTCAAATCCATGAGTATCAGCATTTTGGAACCCCATGATAACTCTTTTGTAGCTGTTTCAAGTAAACAGGCGTAACATTCATTATGTATTTGCATACTGCAATAATTTTGAAAACAGAGCGCAATTAAAGATGCATTGATGCGAAACTATTTTACACGATCTATATATTGTCTGTTCTGTTAATAAAAGCAATCAGTAGAAGGATGCAAACATCGGGGTTTGAACCATGGTTCTTTTCATCGAGAATTCCAAACGATACCGCTGAGCCATACTGCGGAGTGTTCAGCATAAAAGATATTCATTTCACATTCCGTTCAAGTTTTGTGACGTAACAGTATAAGAAATCACGAAGTGCTGCATTCTTGGCCATTAATGTCCACAAGATGTATTTTCAACTTTGATAATCACATTTCGTTCCTATGTCGTCCCGTTTTTGAGAGGCACTTTAAGCAATTTCATTAGGGAGCGCATGTGTTCTTTTACTATACTCGTACTTAGACATCGCTTTTATGAATATAGCAGTATTCGTTCCGAAGTTAAGATAGTGTCGAGGGACTTTAATGGGCATACTGTGCGTTTTCAAGTTTTGTTTTCGTGTTAATAATTTCATTTACACTTAATTTTTTTTAAACTGGATATTTAAAAACTGAGTTTATATTACGATTTTTTTTATAAAATATTCTATTATAAAATGATTTCAATGGAGTTATTTTTAATATGTTTAAAATAAAACATGCGAATTGCATTTTCTTTTGGTAGTTATGTTAGTGTAACGTAACTCTTTTACTTTATTTATATTCGTGTTTCATGACTTTGGCTACTTGATGATGATGGAAAATATATAACATGCACTCATATTGCAAATTACAATTCTGTCTATTTTGTCATAATTAACATTTTTTGTGCATTACTTTCACGGCCTTATGCGCTATTTGTATAACAAGCATATAGAAGGTTCTCATTCATTAATTTTTTTTGTGTGTTTTTTCACACACAACAATTTTAAGATAAAAATTTTAACAATAATTTTAAGTAACAACATAATTTTAAGTAATAACAATAATTTTAAGATAACAAACAAGATAACAATTTTTACATAAATTAGTATAACTGACACATGTTATTCAAAAAACAAGTAACAACAAACAAGTTTTTGTTTAATACAGAAAACAAATTAAGAATATATAAATCTTGTTACACATATCTACTTCTAAATATCTGATACTACAAACTATTTTTAAATACATTTTACCATAAATTAAAAAGAAGTATTTTTTTAAATTAAGCAAGAATAATGCATTATTTCATTGTTTACCATTGCTTTAAAATTTACATCGCATCAGAATTTCATGAAGCATATAAGCGAGCTATCATTGACTTTATGCATTAAATGAAAGTGAAATGAATGAATATTAATTGTACTGAAAATAAACGTAAAAGATTAAAACCAAATCTGTCTTTTTCGAGAATTCCAGGAGAAAATCATTTTCGCTTAATGAAATATGCCGATAGTTTCGAAATTGCATAATATTTATTTAGATGACTGTTTGTTGTGTTTGTTTATGTTAACGTGGATATTGATTCAAAGTTTATCGCTCTTGTTTACATTTGCTGACGTTTTGATTTGAATCTCGTCCAGAATAGTTGACTTGAAGGAAATAATTATGTCTTCGGATTCAGACCAAGTCAATAAAATAAGATTATTTGGTTAGAAAACGTGCTCCTTATGATTATTTATTACAAATGCTAACTTCATGTTCCTCAAAATAACCCAATATGATATAATTATACAAATATTAATCTATCATTTCTCCTGTTTTGTTTGCATTAAGGAAAAATACATTTAGACTTATTAAATCAAATTGCAAGTACACTGCTGGACACCGTAAATGCAACACCAAGAAAGACCAGAGATAGCACAACAAAATTTATTTTGTAGATAATATGTTGACCAAGTATCAAATGATTAAATTTATAGACTTCTGTGAAGTGTGGTTCCTGCCAGAATCAGTACCCAGCGTAGCCGCCATTGTTGGAGATCACCGCTGCCACACGCCTCGGCATCGATTCAAAGAGACTTTGAATGTGTTCTAGGGGTACAGCAGGCAAACCAGCTTCCACACGTTGCCAAAGTTGATCTGGTGTGGCAGATGGTGGTGTAATTTGGGTCAGTCGTTGAACAATCATAAACCACATGTCTTCTATCGACGAAAGATCTGTAGAGCGAGCTGTCCAGGGAAGCAATTCAATCTGGTTATTGACGAAGAACCTTTGAACAAGGCGTGCCACGTGTGATCGCGCATTATCCTGTTGAAATATGGTTGTGGCCAAGCCCAGTAGGTAAGGAAGGACAACTGGCTCCAACACCTCGGAGATGTAGCGCTGGCTGTTTAAAGTACCGGCAATGCGTACTAGAGGAGTGCGAGAAAAATATCCAATACCGCCCCATACCATAATATCCGGTGCAGGACCAGTGTGGTGGTGCATAACGTAGCTGTTCAGCATCCTCTCTCCACGGTGTCTCTAGACTCGAATCCGACCATCGTGGTGTTACAGACAGATACGTGACTCGTCAGTAAAAACAACTTCATTCCATTCTGCCGCCCACATCCTTCTTTCATCGCACCATTGGCGGCGGAGATGTCTGTGGTTCTGTGTCAAGGGTAGACCAAGTAATGGACGTCAAGCGTAGTTTTGAGGACAGACCACTCTGTTGTAAACGGCGTCGAATGGTACGCGCGGACACTGAATGATGCGTTTAAGACTCAATGTGATGTGCTATGGTTCGTAATGTAACTGAGCGATCCATCACTGCCTTGTGCACAATTCACCTGTCCTCACGTGAAGTGGTGCACTGAGGTGGATGCGATTGACCACGTTGGTCCGTCGTACCCTCCTGCATCCAACGGTTACATATCCGCATTACAGTTGTTTGTTTTCGTCTAATACGGCTACCGATTTCCCTAAAAGATAATCCACAATCTCTGTAGACCACGATCCTTCTTCTGTCGAACTTGGATACTTGATCAAAAGCTGATCGCTGTTTTTTACGAGACATAACTGATCGTTTTTTGAAAAAAACCACAAGAAAAGTACAATTGCCGAACTTGAAATCGTCAAAATCTCCAAGCCTTAAATAGCGCTTTGAGGTGACGCCACATGCTTGCGATATGTGTGTCTGTGCTGAAATTCTAATCTTTTGCATATATCACCTCCGCTAATGCATGTTGTAAATTTCATGTTATTTGAGTGCTTCCTTCAGGGTGTTGCATTTACGGTGGCCAGCAGTGTATATTGTAGGGGGAAAACATTTTTAGAGCAATTTAAGCAATATAAACCCTTAAAATACAATCCTATAATCGTATTTATCTTTATTTCGTCACACTAACGTACAATTTAAAATGCATTAATTTTAATGATTTGAAAGTACTTTAAGTTCTGTTTCGACGTTATTTACCTTTTCACATTTTTGAACAGTTTCCTCTCTTTGTTGAAAATATATTCACTCTACATCTCACACACATCGATGATAATGACAGAGCATTCTAACATTTGTAAAAATATAGCGCTTAGTAATATTTGTTACAATATATTAAACCACAGTTGTATACACACAGTATATACACAGATGTATATGCTGATCCGCAGTTTTTTTCTCTCTTTTGGATCGGCTGCTGTACAAATACTTTACCAAGGAATTCAGAAACAATTCCATCCCTCCCGTTTTTTCAACTCTGAGTCTTTACTTTTTTTTTCGTCTTAATATATTTTACGTTGAGTAAATTGAAATAATGTTGAAAAAAACTATATTTTTACTAGTATCGTAAATGTATCTGACGGGAAATATAATGAATAATATATATATACGAATATTTAACGAAATTAATATATTTACTTTTGTTAGACTACTATTTGCTGATCCACCTACAGCTGCGTTTCTCAAACTGTGGGGAGTGCCTCCCATTGGAGGCATGGTAATTTTATTTGGGGGGGGGTGCGGAAATATCAAAAAGTTATAAAGAAAAATTAATTTAAAATATAAATTTACTGAAAGGAAGCAAAACAAAATACATTCGGAAATAATAAAAAATATACACATTTTCAATCATATAATATATTTATAAATGAATCAGTACTATTCAATAAATTTGATAATTAATTTATCAATAGTAAGTTAAGAGCAAGTTTAATAATTACTAGTGACTCCCATGGGCTTGACATATACAAAATTATATGCACAATTTAATACTTATCTTGATAATTTGTACGGTTTACAATTAAAGCTGTGTTGTAGCATTAGCGTCAAAGTATGCACATTACTGAATTCAATGCATTGTTATCGTATGGAGGGGGCGATGAAAATTATGATTCAAAACTGGGTCGCAAACGTTCAAAGTTTGAAAAGCACTGACCAACAAGGATCCTCTAATATTTTTCGACAGTAAAAACACTGAAAACTGATGCAGATTTTTTTTCGTTCTAAATAATTGTGCAAATGTTTTCAATTTAGTTCAACTATCTCACTTAATCCTCCCATTTTCTTTTTTTTGTTTAATTTGACTATTACTGTAAATTCTGAAATTTCTTTTCATGCTATATATATATACTATCCACTCTAAATACTTAAACTAATTTAATATATAATAAATATTAACCTGATCATACTATATGTTTCTAATGTTTCGTGGCAACATGACACAAAATCGAACTATCCAATAGTTAAAATCTCAGCATGTAGTTTCTTAATCTGCGCTCTCAGGGGTAAGGAATATTCTCTATTGAACAGTAATGCATCCAATGGTGATATGAGGAGCATAATGAAAGGAGCCGTAATGAATTGAATGCAGTAATGAATAAATCTGGTGTAATGAATCGATGTAATGAATTTTGATTTCGACGAAGTGTTCCTGTTAACAGTTAATTTGAGTCCATGCATCAAAGATCATTACTTGGCTGAGATCATTATAACTCAAGCGTGCCTTTTAAATTGGGAAAGTTAAACTTACTCAAAACGGTCATTAACATCTAAGATTAAGTGACAAAAATGAATATTTTTTGAAGCAAAGAAATGAAATTAAAATCTTCTAGAAATGTGTACTGTACACACCTTGTACGCAGCAAAAATAAGTTAACTTTCTGAACGAAAAAAAAGGCTATTTTTCTTTTAAAGTGCATCTGCTTGAAAATGCGCAATAATTATGTATAACTATTCAATGATAATTTTAACACTTCAGTAATTTTTTATGATCAATTTAATTAGAAACTAAGACAATTACAATCTGAAATCAGACACATATAGTTATATATATCGCATAATACATATGGGTTTTAGTAATGCGATTTTTCATGGATATTATAGTTTGTATCATTTACAGTTTCTGAAATATATCTTTAAGAGAATGGGGTTACTTGCATTTTAACTGAATAATTTATAAGAATAACCAATAGTATTCACAGCATTTGATAAAGCTTCTTGTATTCATATTTGTTTTAATGATTCAAGTAAACATTTTTGTTGGCTTTTTCTAATTTTCTAAAATTTGCAACGGCATGTCTATGTAAAATAAGTTAATACAAAATTTTTATTAGTTATGTTACAATAACTATAATTAAAAACAAAATGGTCATTTTAGTTTTTTTAGAAATTTTTTCCGATACTTAAAGTCACAGAATAAACTTAAATAATCATAAAATTGTTCATTCTATGCCTCAATAACATCTTATATATGTAGAAAAACTAAATTGCGCTTTGTAATATGATGTTAAAACAATTCTAGCTACATAAGAACATTTTTTTAAATTGAAAATATCTGAAATCAATCTCTCTAAAATACTTTTTCAGTGTTTCTCCACTTTATTTTGGGATCAGTATTACGAAGAGGTGGGACTTCTATTTCATCAGGGAATAAACTGGATTTAAAAAAAAAAATCTTTTTGAATCGGAATGATGCCTTTTTGAATATCGAGTTTTCTTTCTATGATTATTATGTTCATGTTTATTTGGATACTTGTACGTCTGGATGCACGCATGCTATTCCTTACCACATCAATGGCTCTTTTTTATACGGGGTTGAATTGTTCTCTTTCATTCTTTCAATAATTTCAATTTTCCTTGGTTGATTTAGTTTTTGTTAGCTTATATACATCAAAAACCAATCTTTACAAGCAAAATAAATTACAATTCTGAATAGTCCCTGAACATATTTACAAATGAGAATGTAAAAAAAAAACAATCTGCTCTACTTTTATTCCATACCAACACTATTATTAAAATATTTAAATCATCCAACTGTTACTGCACAATCTTACGCTCGAACTGTAAAATTATTATTTTCAGTTCTATTTTACAAATTAGTTACAAAAATAAATATCAGTTAGATTGGAATAACAACATAATGCATTATAGTTATGTATTTATAAGTCCCGAATGATTTTGAAAAAATGTAAAAACCCATCCAATCTAAGGAATATTTTACCAAACACTGTTTTTCCGAAAAATTCCGTTGTTGGATAAATAAATTACTATGTACAACAGTTCTCTGATAGCAAAAAACATCTAGTTTTAGTTGAGATGAAAATTAGATTTCCTCATATCCTGTTACTTTTTGATACCTAAGAGTAATTACACTAAATAATTAATTTCTTTTTAATCAAGAAATGTGTTAGTTAACTTCCGTAAAATATATGTTGCATATTAAATTTGAAAAATCTTAAAATTATCCGCTTAAGATTTCTTAAATAAGTTTTTCGGAAGTCGAGGAATCCGTAAAAAAGATGAGGGGGGAGGGAGAGGATAAGAAAGGTGAAACTGCTCGGACATCCCATCTTTAAACAATTCTATTCCAGTCTATTCCCTTCCTCAGTTATGTCTTCGCTTAACCAAGTGAGAAATTTCTCACTTCGAACTCAGTAGAGTGGAACAAAACAACTTGAACCGTGTGGTGCAAAAAACACCGTACTTACATAAAAGGACCAGAAAGTATAGTTTTCAAAAACTTGTCCAGTGTGTGTTCTGTTATTGTTCGCTAGATGATTGAAAGTTTCTTCTAGTGTTCACGGCGGAAGTTGGGAATTCTTTGCCTTGCTTTTTACGCCAGGGCCATTGTTCTTCGGGGTTTTATTTTTATGCAATATTTTTATCCATCCTTCTCTCACCTTTTTTTCTTCCTTCCGCCATCTTTGCGCCTTGAAGTCTCTTCGTTTTTACGGAAAGAGTTATCCATCTTCCCGAAGCGTACTTTATGGGCTCGCTGGAAGTTTTCTTGCCAAATGAGGACTTGATAAGTTTTGGAAAAGCACTGAAGAGAAAATGTGAGACTTTGAAAAGGATAAAAATGGCCTCTCATCCTTGAAACGAAGCTAATCTATCTCCTAAAATAAAACAAAAGATGCTGAGAAGCATCTTAAGGTAAATTTTTACACGTTTATTTGTTTTTGAAGCTGTTTCCGGTTGATGTTAAGGAGAACACCACCCAAACACGAAATATTTGCACAAATTTATGGTAAGAAAAATTATTAATGACAGTATAGTTTATTATGATCAGACTACATGAACATTTTCGTCCTCTCTGTTGTTGCTTTAATAATAATACGCATTGACTAATGTATTATTTTGTTCTTTAAAGCTATTTTAATATGTTTTAAGGGATAAGATTTTTATTTTATTTTCAAACGCACTTTTTTTTTTTAAATTTAAAAATTACTACTGAACTAATGTTACATTTTCACTTCACTGCACTTCAAAAAGCAAGATATCACGTTGTATTAACTTCAAAAGTAATTAAATAAAAATGTATTTTTCAAATATAATTGTTAGCATTTTCCATTTCCTGACCCATATTGGATTTATCCCACAATGATATTAATACCTTTATCAATAAATGCCAGAAACAATATACCGTATTTACTCGAATCTAATCTGAACTATTTTTCCAGTGTTGATGCTTCTGAAAACCGGGTGTGGCTTAGAACAGAAGGCAAAACATTTGTTAGATGGAGGAAATTGAGTTTCCACCCCCTTTCAAAAGGAATAATGTAGCCGTCCATTATGGTCACTTGAATGGATGGCTTATCACATTGTGCAATTTATCTCCAATATTCATACCCTAAACATCGTTTTTTTCTCGTATTTAGGAAATTTTTTTGTATACCCTTTCTTTTAATTACCTAAACATCAGAGATATTCGCAATAGCATCAAAACGAGAGTTCACTATGACGCAAGTATGAAAAGGGAGGCAATTTTGTATGTAGGGAAAAAAATCAGAAACAGAGCAATGGGCACTGAAAATTCAACAATGATGTAACAAATATTCTTGTAAATGTTCAACAGTCTTTAGTAATTCTTTTACATTCTTCTATAATTCGTTCTTGAAGAAAATTCTGCATAACAAACGCATAGAAAGGCAGGGAAGACAACACCGTGTAAGAAAATGGTGACGCGGGCATCAATTTCGAGGTCGGCTGTGGCAATGTTAGTGGCGAATCATTTTCAAAGCATGGTACATACGGTTAGAGTAGATAAGATTAGATTTCAGATTCCTTTCACACTTTCAAATAAATAATTATTTGAAAGTTTTTTTATAGCAAAATAAATTAATTGTTAATTTCTTAATATTTCGCTCACTATTTTTTAAAATTGATTTACAATTGGACACTAATGAATCTTTCACACAATTTTTTTTTAAATTTTTACTTCAGATCGTGTAGAGAATTGGTAGTGGCTTGGATTCGAATATATACGTTATTTATAAATTATTTCAAAGATTAAAGATGTGATTTGATTAAAGGTAATCCTTGTTATGATCACGTGATCTTACTTCAATATTGAGACAATGACGTTAGAAAAGGACAGCCTTAGTGTCACACAGATTCCATATATCTTGAATTTACAACGAAGATTCCAATATTTGAAAATGAATGCAATAAGAAAAAAAATTAATACTTTTATTTATTAGAATGTATTTATTTTATTTTTTATTTAGGAAAATTATATTACAAATTATCAGCTTATGAAATATTAAAAATCAGGCCTTCATTAAAATATAAATAAACTATTGAACAGAATTGAAGAAATAAGGAGAAACTGCAGTTATTGAAATTTTTTCATATAAATGGAAAATCCAAGACTTGAAACTTAAGTTTAAACTTAGCATGATCTATTATTTAAAAGTACATGATATGCTTAACTTCATCTAAAAGTACAAAATTAAACTTCATCATGTCTCTCATTTAATATATCTTTTTGTTTAAATTTGAAAAGACTATTATACACAAAACCGAAACAAAAGTCGTTCACATCATTTTTAGGTACTTTTTAAAATTATCTTCAGGGTTGTGAACGTACCCAGGTTTAAAAAAAAGTGCATTTTATGGAGCAGAAAAACATCGTACTAAATGAAGTAATCAAAGGGTGTGCCCCAAGACAATAAAAAATCTTCCTTTCATTAAAATACTAATACGATAGAGGTATAAAGTATATTGTTTATAAACCTAAACTCAATTTTTAAACAAAATAATGAGCTATATTTTAAAATACCATTCTTCCTGATGCTTTTCTGTTGAGCTATAATCTTTTCAGTGAAAAAAGAGTATTATACTTATTATAAAGCTCTATCTTTCTCCAAAAGCGTTGGAAAATCAGGATTGTATTATTTCTTAAGGTCAATGTAGGAATACAAGTTATGATTACATATTTTAACCAAATATATAGTGGGTATTTTTTATTAAATATATCATTGAAAATTGTATAACTTGTAGTGATATTTATTTAATTAAAAATATGAAACATTCTTTCGTAATAAATGTAATCCTTTTGCACTAATTTAATATGAGATTGTAGTTTTATCTAATGATAAAAATTTTAGAATCCAGTTTTATCAACATTGATTAATGGTTTTACATGTACAAATACCTCCTGTTTATACTTCCCTCTTAATTTATTGAGGAATTATTTACTTAATTATTAATAACAATCAACCAATCTGATCATGGCAAAATGGAAAGAGAGTCAGGAAAATATTTTAAATAGAAGTAATGAAAGCATATTGAGGGTCCAAAATTAACACGCAAGAGAGAGAGAGAGTATCACTTTTTTTTTACTTTCTTTTTACCATATACGAGAATCACTCTGAAATTTTTGAGGTTCTCCTAGGCTTTTAAGCTTATACTTATAAAATTTTAGAGGTGTTCAATGTATTCTCCTCCAGCATCAATGCACTTTTGTAGACGAATTTTCCTCAGATTAAATGCCTCAAAACATTCATTTCTTGGAATCGATGGAAAAAATGCGTTTACAGCCACAACAATCTCTACTTCTGAATGAAAACAATGTCTACGTGAGTTCTTTTTTAGATAAAAAAATAACTAAAAGTCACACATAGCTAGATCCGGAGAATAGGTTGGATGTTCTATCACTTTAATTTATTTTTGTTTAAGAAACAACTGTTAATCCGGCTGCATAGGAAGATACATTGTCATGGCGAAGCATTAGCCCCCTAACATTAATATCTTGGATAACTTCTGAAAGACATTTAGTGGTATACCAGGTTGCTGTTATTGTCTTCTGTCCTTCCAACTTGATGACTTTGACCAACCTCGTACTTCTGGGGAAAAAAACGGCATACATTACTTTTTCATTACTCGTTATCTTTTCACCATTATTGACATGGGATCCTCTTCAAAAACTTTGCTTTCTAGACGTGTTGAGATGGCAAAAAACGACATGTACGTTCATCACCCATTACAATTTTAGAAATGATGCAGTGACCACCATCATTTAGCAATTTAAGGGTTTCTGTACTGATTCTGACACGCTCCTCTTTTTCGTGCTCATTTAGATTATGGAGAACCCAACGGCAAACTACTTTTTTCATAAGTAATTATTCATGAAAAATTTTGCATATAACTGTGGATCCATTGTTAAGTTAATTCTGTATTATTTGGTTATTAATTATTATCATCCATTAACATTTTGTGTATGGCAGACACATTATCCGGGATTACTGCCAACCGCGGCTTTTCTGTGAGTTCTTCAACATGAAGAGAATTGTGACCACTGCAAAGTAATTTAAACCATCTGAATACAGTAGTACGATATGGAGATTCATCATCAAATGCTTGTTGCAGCAGTTGAAAGCATTCCTCTTTATTCAATCCAGCTTTAAAATCAAAGAAAATCATAGAACGAGAATGTTCTCGCGCGAATTTCAATTTCTGTTATGTCTAAAATTTATTCTACACTAAACAACTGGAAGTAAGTCAGTAAAAGTCATTAAAATACTTTGTGTTTTCAAATTAAACTGTTATTTTTTGTAACAATTCGTCTGCGCGTATCTTAAAAAATGCAGGGTTACCCTCGTGCTTATATCTACATTAAGAGTAGATGAAAAAATCTATTTGTTAGGAATTTTGTTAAGATAGGAAGTTAGATGAAGTATGGAAATGATTATGATTCAATAGATATTACATTTTTAAAATATAGAGAGCCATTTTTTATATAACAATTTTGATATTTTTTAATACATTATTATACTGAACAAACAGAAATCGCTAGAAAATAACTAAATATTCAAGATAACTAACATAAAATTCTAGTATTAGTAAATTGAGGATCTTTTAGTAATCCAAGGTGTCCCAAGCCTTTCGACTTTATAGAAAACAAAATTTTCCCTACCATTGTATGTTAATCCATTTCATCCAATTTGGTACGTTTAAATTAATTAATTTTCATACTTAAAATGAAGTTTAAGGAATGAATAAATACGAGTATATTTTTCAGTAAATACGATACATAAATATTATTATTCAGACTGAAGAGCATTTTAACTAAATATTAATCGATACTCTAGGCTCATAATATGAATTCCCTTAGCAGAACTTTTCTGGAAGTATAAACGTAACACATTTAAAGAGAGTAGTTAATGAAATTAAAGGGAATTATGTAAAAAAAAAAACTGCATTTTTTCCATAATTTTATCTATTTATTAATAATTCTACCTTTATATTACAGGTGTACCTGGGATTAAATTAAAGACACATGCCATCCTTAGTAAAGAAACAGGTAATGCAAATTTCTTTATAAGAGTATACATGATATGTGATTCCGATTTAATATTAATTATGGTATGGATTAATTATTCGTTAACAAACACTATACAAATATAACATGACAGAAAAAAATGTTTTACTAAAATGTTTAAGTAACTCAAAATTTTCTGAAATCTATCTTAAGGAACGAAAGCAATTTGTCTAATGGACCTAATCACGATATTATTTACTAAAATTATTTAGAAAGTGGCCTTAATGAAGAGTAATGAAGTTTTCGACGTATTTCATGTGCAATATAGCATAATATTATGCAACAAAGTGGAACGAGTTTATGAAATTAAATGTCATTCAACACCTTTAATTCAATGGTTTAGGAGTGAACTGTGGAAATGAGAAAGTTATCGGGGACAAGAGAAAATGTTTCCAACGAGATTAAAGTACGAGTAATGCAAATGATTCTGTGAGTGATTACAAGGGACAGTTATAGTTTATTTTGAGAAGTCTTTATTTTAATATATATATATATATATATATATATATATATATATATATAAACCTAAGATAACTATAGTCATGATAGAATTGTCTTAGCCACAGTAGTACTAGAGCAAACTACTGGCCTTAGGAACCTGGATTGCAGGTATTTATATATATATATGTGTGCGTGCGTGTGTAAAATAACATAAACGGGGAAGGAACTCACACCGGAGGAGCTGAATAAAACAGATTTATTTAAAAGTAACAAATGCATTTTTCAACATAAATGATAAAATTGTAAATTTGTTGAAAATGGCCTTTATATAACTAGTAAAGGTAAAAGGAAACTATAGAAAGATAATGTGCAGATAGCAGCACTGCAACGTCAGATGAGAAGTCACGACACGTAAACGCGCAGAATACGTACGCTTAGTGCCATGGCAACTTAAGAAGAAATAGGCAAGATGTATTTCTAAACATTCCATGCAAAATATGAACAAACGTGGCCTGTTGCACTATAAGCTCTCACGAGGGTGATTGGTGATGAATTTCATAATTTAAAAACAGGGTCAATTGACCAGGACAAAACCTGAGATAGTACCTCACCTCCCCCCCCCTTCTCCTTACTTTCACACCACATCAAAGTTGGGACGTCTTATTCATGACTTACTTAACATGCATTGGCCCCCTTTACACGACGGGTTTTCACTGGTACTAGCCTCTAACTCACACCACGCCAACCACGAGACCGTAGCCTTTACCACTAGGCTACCGTGGCCACCCATGCAAATGAAAAGGAACCATTCGTTCAAAATGGCTACAAGAAAATACCAAAATGTATTTATACTTTGTAGAATGATTGGCAAGTTTGAAGATGCATACCAGCTCCGAATCATTCGTTTCGCTTATGAATAAATATTTGTGACTTACTACTCCCTTTTGCGGCCTACGTTTCTACGCCACAACTATATCAGAAATATTTGAAGAGCCAGTGATTTTACACACGCATATATATTAACGTTAATGACATTGTTGAAAAATTATAGAACTGTCGGCTACATGTGAAAAAATATTTTTATTATTTTTGAAAATAATGGTATACTACCTGAAAAAAAACACTATTTTATATATTTATGTAAAATAAACCTTGATTTTTAATAAATTCTTCTAAAGAAAAACACACTTATTTAATTTTTCATTGTTAGTAAGTCCAATTCCGTGTCTTTATTCCAAATTTAATACATCTAGTTTTATACTGACTTTCCATTCAAGTAATGGACTTGATCCACTGAAAAACATCCTGGAAACATTGAAATTAATCAGAGGGATAAGAACTACTACAATTTTTTCAAAATAGAAATAGCTCGAGATGATACAAATGCATACAATTATTGTTTATATTATTTGATGTGCATCGAGTATATTTATCTCTGTCACGAAGATTGAATACCACATTCAAAAAATATAAAGAAATACTGATAGAAGCTTTTAAAATACTAAACTGTCTTAAGCAACTAGTTTATTTTACATGAGAAATATAATGAATAAAATCATACAATTTTCTCAAATTACAAACAAAATTCTTCAAAATTCAAACTTAAATTTAAACAACCTAACTAGTTAAAATTGAAACGAACTCGAAATAACTAAGGCTTTTGATGTGAGTCACAGATATATAGTGGAAACGATGACCCCAAGCGAATGGGTATTAAAGATTGTAACAGGACCTTAAAAATTGAAAAAATGTGAATTTTTTTTTGGTAGATTGCTTAAAAAGCATTGAAAATATTCCATATGAATGGATTTATCTTTCTATTTTACTGTGATCATAAAATATTAAAGGCAAGAAGTTTTAGAAAATAATTTTGGATGGTATGATGAATTGTCAGCTCATTGAAGAAAAGTTTTAAATCTAGTAGACTGGGATTCTACACTTAAAAAACTTGACAAGAAATAAAAAATATTTTTTAAACTTGTCAAAACAGTTTGAACTGCAATTTTCTCAGATGCTAGACCAATAGAGTCTGAAAAACAGTTTCTTATTTCCGTTGCATATAATTTAAAAAATGTGTCTTCAGGAGTTTCAAAGCAGCAAAATCTCCAAAGAAGCCTTTCGAATATTGAAACATTTTGGAGGTGCAATTGCTTCTGGAATTTCTTTTTTAAAAACTTAACAATAAATTTCTAGTTTCTAATTCTAGTGTGTTCTTATGAAGTGATTCATCGATCACAGATACTTCATTGAATCAAAAGTGCATCTGCCTAACGACAACCTTTTATGTGAAACAGACTTATAGAAAGCTAATCTGCACTAATCTTGCTGATTGGTATTATCGTCATTGCAAAAGTAATCTCGCTGATAGTTTACCTCATGAAAAGCGACCGATGAAAAGATTATGTTCGATTCACTCTGGGTTCATGTTGCAGAATAGATTCGTTTAATATTTGATGAATAGCTCGAAAAGCTCCAGTTACGAATTTTCTCCAAAATTAATTAAACAAGGCAATATAAATATTTCTATTTATCCTTCTAAAATAATATTTATCCTAGAATAGTTACTGGCAATCCGAAAATATTTTTTAAAAAAATCAAGAAGAGTAAAGTTGAATTGTATATTTCTAGAGTCACCCCCCCCCCCAGTATAGTGGTTAGCGACGCTGAGTGCTGTGTTGTAGTTCCTTGGTTTGAATCCTGGAAAATGCACGGATGTTTGTCAATGTATAGAATCTTTGCGGCATTGAAGTACTCTAAATAGCCGTCGAGTCGCAAGTCCTCTCATGAGGTTGATGGAAAGGGAAGATAGGTGGGAGGCCCTGACACCCTCCGGGAGTTCTCCCTCAAAATTGGGTGGAGCCGAGCTAAATCGTTCTGTCACCTAAATGGTGCTCCAGGTTACGGCCAACGACAGGCTTACATCTAGCCCCTTGCCATAATGAATTTCATGGGTCAGGATCTGACGTAGTCGAGATCAGGTGGCATAGGAAACAACAGCAACATATTTCTAGAGATATCGTTATAAAGATATAAGAAATTATTCAAAAAATTTATAATTATTAATGAGTTTTTGCTTAATAAGTGTATGAAAATGCAATGCTTATAAATTTTATTAAAATACTATTACCATAATTTTATGTCGGACATATATCAGAATTTAAATATAACACAAATTTTATTTAATTAACTTATTTTAAGCAGGGCTATAAAGTTCATTGATTTATTTGTTTTATGGCTGAAACGTGTTGCCTGTATACCGCATCTGATTAAAATTAAATCATGGCTTTTTCTTTTATACCAATATTCATGAGTAAAATGAATAAGCCTAATAAATTCCGCGATAAATTTGAATTAATTTCTTTTGTGTGGCGAAGTATATTAAAATACATGCATTCATTGATTCATTATGTAGAAAAAAACTAATCTAAGAAGAAATACACACTAGCAGATGAACAATAATTTAGTTATTCATTAATTTTAAAAAATGGCGATCATCCTTTTTTATATGTTCAAACTTAATAGAGGAGGGAAAAAACTCCAGACGGCTGTTACAACACATTTTCACTAATTTCACTTCTTCCTTGCTTCGATACAAAAGAAGAAGAAAAAAATGCAACAATAAATAAGGAAAAAAAAAAAACGTTCAAAATTTGCTTCGAGGGGTTTTTGATACACTGCTATCATTAGCATAAATGTGCTTCCCTAAAAATACTTCTTTCCACATTAATTTTTTTCTATCATCTCCCACAAATTACTTGGTTCGAGTGCTGATATTTTAAGTTTTAATAAATTCTCCTGCACGTACACTTTACTTTGAGTTTTTCTTTCCTTTATCCTATTTTTCCAAGTTTACTTTTCATGGTAAAATGGTTTAGGAATATGATGGAATTTTAAATTTGATGGAAGCGAAATGCAATAATACTTGTGTTTATTCTTAAAAAAATGGCGATACAGTGAGAGAGAGAGAGAGAGATAATATTTGGATATTATATACTTTATGAAAATAATTAAAACTAGTGATGGGTGTATTATAACATGTAAAAGGTAACTTTCAAATTTACATTTTAACTGAAAATGGATGGATGAAAAATGCTATTTTCTTATTATTCCCTTCATTTCCATGAAAGGTTTACATGGAAGTATTTTTTTAGAATCCATAATATTTAAACTTGTTATAATGTATTCAAAAGAAAGGTTGTAAGGTGTTAAATACAAACTAAAAATTCAAAGTTAACAATTTTTGCATTTTTTGAAGACTTCTCAACTTTATTTTAATTTTTAATGCATTTTAAAAACAAGTTACCAAGCATTTAATACAATACTATTGTATTTATGCATGGTGAAATAATTGTTGCATTTGAAACTCTATTTCTTACACTCTAACTCATATGACATTAAATTTAAAATGTTCAAAAATTCATTTAAATTATAAAAAGTTTTGAAAAAAAATTAAAATCTTTACATAATGAAAGTTGTTGAGTGTTAAAACTTACTTTATGTTCTCTTTATATAACACATATGTTAAATAATACAAGATAAGCTCAATTAGATTACCATTAAAACTAACTTTTTTTAAATTTAATTATGTTTGATTTGAAGATTTAAATGTCACACTGGAAATACAAAAGAGACAAGCCTTGCAAATTAGAATCGAATTTGAAAAGGATGACCATTGCACTGATACACCCATCACAAATTTCAACAAAATGTCAAGAGATGACATGAAATACTACTTTAAAACTTTTAGCTGTAAGCGAATTTTTAATAAAATAAGAAATCCACTAAGATTGGACTTGTATAGTGCCTTTTTTTAATAACCACTAAGTTCTTGCTCCCCCTAATATATCTACACTTACCGCCGCTTAGATTATTTTCTCCAAATCTAATAAAGTGGCCACGGTAGCCCAGTGGTCAAGGTAACGGACTCGTGATTGGTGTGTCATAAGTTCGAGCCCAATACCACAGAAAACCCGCCGTGTTGGGGAGCGATGCACGTTAAATCTGTCTAGAGCTCAAACGTCCTCCCATTGGTGTAGTAATTAGGTCGTCATTGGTCATCCTCATCGCTTTACCATGGTTCAAAATTACGAGATCCTTCACGAAAAGTCCTCATGTAGCTGGACAGTGTGAGATTAATATTTATTTACTCACTCACCCAATTATAATAAAATATAAAAAAAGTTTAATGTGTGATAGTTTATTGGTGAACATATATTCAGCATTGTAAGAAATAAGAGATTCCAATTCGAGCTTTTGTTCTTGCAATGCATACAAATTCATGTGAGGAGCTTGTTTTTTTTAAAATTTTATTTCTTTTAAAAAATGTATTTTTTTATGTATTTTTTTAAATTTATAGGAATGAAAAATCTGAATACTTAAGTTTCAATGATGCAGAATTTATTCAATAATTTTAATATAATGTGTACAAAACATGTGCAATCATTTCACTGATTCGTTAAAACTGCATCAGATCCGGAACAGCCTTGATTATGATGACCACGTATAATTAAAATTAGAGATGTGTACATAGTTTTGAAAGGAAACTTCGTACATTACATTGCAGTTTACAGAATATGGATATAATTATGATTTTCCGCTTTTACAGTTTGATGTTATGATTATGTAACCTTGTTTAACTAAAATATTTCGTAATTATGAGTATTAGAGTTTCCCGCAAAATTACAATTTTCATATCAAATGGTGTAACATGTGTATTTAAGGTACATTTAGCAGCTTGGGAATTAACTTAGACGCAAGTTCTTATTTGCTCTCTGGTGCATTTAATTATCATAAATAAAATTTCTTAGATTTTACAGCTGTAACTTGTGATTCCTCTATTTCAATTTTATATTTTTATTTAAAATATCTCGTAGGTTTTTTGATATCGGGAAGATAGAGACACACCGGTAGCTTCGAGAGTTCTTTTAAGGAAAGACCTTTACATTTTGTCACAGCCAAATGAGGAGAAAGTTTTCAATTTCTCAAATCCAACAATACTTCACGGCATGCTTAAGCTTAGTTTCAGTTGACATGCTGCTGCTCATATGTTTCCAAACTACAACTTTGTAGTAAAATTAGGACTCATAAAAATTATCGGTTACAAATTTTACAGCTATGGTTACTATTCTACTATCTCAGATCATTTTTACATGGATAAGTAAAACAAAATATTGACAAACAAAATTATCCTTTCTAAATTCTTAAAGTTGCAGCTTAATATTGATTAGTGTTTCTCAAAGCTAAGAAATAATTAATTAATCCAATGTTAATGTTACCATTTGAAGCTATACTAGGGTTTTGGATGGAGAAACCTCGTAATTTTGAACCATGGTGAAGTGACAAAGACGATACCTGAGCTGGCACCGATCTCCAAACTACCACATCATGCCAATAGAGGAAGTTGAGTCATGACAGATTCAACATGCACCAAACCCTCTGCACGGAGGACCTTTAGTTTCATCGGGACTAAAACCAACGATTCGAAGGAGTTCCATAAGTTGACTTTCAAACAAACTAACTTTTTGTGTAATGTCCTCTTCTTTGGTTAACATGGGTACTAATTAGTTTCTAAAATAATTTTCTCTCATGATAGTTTTTTTTTATAGTTCTCTCATTATATTTTTTTTCTCATTATAGTTATAGTTTCTCATTATAGAAATTTTACCCATTATAGTTATAGTTTCTCATTATAGAAATTTTACCCATTATAGTTATAGTTTCTCATTATAGAAATTTTATAATTTTTTCTCATTATAAAATTTTAAGATGCGTACAATTATCTTTCAAAATTTTTGAATTATGGAGAATAAAACGTGTTCTCTAAGCGAGTTACTTGTATAAAAGCATTGATGTATGTAGTGTAGGAAGAGTGGTTAGGGGTATTTGCTTAATTTAGTTACCACTATGAATTTGTATATGTAAATGCCGTTGACATAATGGAACAGGTTGGTTCATTTTGTGGCACATTTTATGTATAAGAACATTTCAAGTGTGTACAAGTATACAAACACACATAAACCAGGTAACATTAAGTACCATTTTCAAAAACGTTTGACACACGATTCTAGTAATATTTTACACAAGTATCGGTGGGTGAAGTTACCCTGAAAAAGAGAGTTTTCATATAAAGCGGCAAACGGAAGTTTCAAAATCCACATGACTTCCGTAGACGGAGTTTGTCATTGGTGGGACGATATCGAAACATGAAGTCTTACTTTAAATATGCTGATCTGTGTGTGCTAATTTTTAAGAGATACAGATACGATTAAATCCCTTCAGGTTTGAAATTTGAAATCTCGCGTGTTAGAGACATTGTTAGAAAAAAGGCCAGGAATATTAGAAATTAAAAAGTTGTTTAGATGAAATTAAAAGGAAGTGTATATATATATATATTCTTTGTTTTTTCGCCTTCTGTTTTTTATTATTTTCAATTTGTTTTTGTTTGCTTTGTATAATTACATAAAAACTATCCAGGTGGCGCAACTAATTTTTGCTTTTGGTTTTACCAACTTAACACGTCATTTTTAACTGTCATTTAGCGTGGTTGCTCTCGTACATACAGTTCTTTTTTCCGCTCTCTGGTTCTTTGCATTTTTTCATGTAAGTTTTTGCTTCATTCTTCCTTTTCAATATTATTTTTATTTGTATTTTGTTAAGATTCATTTCCTTTCATATTTTCTATTATTTTTATTTTGTTTTTTCTGTTGGTTGCATATTACACGTGGTTGGTTTTAGGCCTAACTTTTCAATATGGTTATGTTTTCCTGTTATGTCTAAAATTTCTGCTGAACGTGGAAGGTTGGATCCATAAAATATATTTAACCCTAATTTTGCTGGTCCGAATTCAGCAACAGCTTTAGAAATCATAATAGGTCTTCATTTTAGTCTATTGACTCTTTTGGTTTCTTACATTTTAAAGGTCTAATTCTGTTCCATGTTATACATACGCTTAGTTAATTCTTCTACAATAGACTTTTCCATCATTTTTTAAAGTTGTGTTTCTTGAAATTTGGTTTAAATCTTCTAGCTTTGTTAGTGATACAATTTTGTATTACCAATTTTATTATGGCATGTATTTCTTTCATTTTATGTTACTATATATATATGTAATGACTTCTTCTAACTCTCTTTAACTTTACCCCGTTAAATTATCTCCTAGTTCTTTACACAAGACCGTTATAATCTTAATCTAATGGCTCGCGCGCATAATCTTAATCTTAATCTAATGGCTCGCGCGCATAATCTTAATCTTAATCTAATTGCTCGCGCGCATTTGCATCCAATCACGACTCCTGTTACAAAAGAGTCGTACGACCTTCACCGCCAGTGTAAAATCTCGGAACAGACGGTTACGCGCCCTCTTGTCTCTTTCGCTTCTGTATTTGCTTCAACATGTAGCCGGCTGCAGCTTGTTTTGTGCTTTGTGTTGTGTGTGTCTGTCCATTTGTGAGTACATCCATCTATGTGTCTTCATGTTAAGTGTTTAATAAAGAAGAATAACTTTTCCAAGACTGCCTCCTCCATAATAATGAAAAGGCATCATCAACCATCATAAATAGTAACTTTATACATAAAAACCAACACATGCCAAGCTGTGAAAAATCCTTTACTAAATTCGTCGTAATCTTTACTAAATCCATCAACATCTATTATATATGTATATATATATATATATGTGTGTGTGTGTGTGTGTGTGTAATATCCACCCGCACCAGTGTACGCGACAGTGACAATAAACTGGGACCACCAACATTCACTATAACTGTGATTCTGGCGAACATGGTAAAACTAAGCGCAAAACGATGTGGAGAGAGAATGGCCGTCTTTCGCATATAGTTCGGCAGCTGATGTTAAAGGCAGCCAACGCCTCATTTTCATTCATTCTATCTTACCATTTCTGCTGTGTTCTTTTTAACTTATTAAATGTTTAAAAGTACGAAGTGCTTCTGCATCTTCATTTCCAACCCGAGGAGACGTGTGAACCCCCTTTCCCTCACCTCACACACATACACATATGTGTGTGTGGAGGAGAGTCGGATAATATGGCATATCGAGGTTTTGGCTCTGTTTGTTGCTGTCAATGCGAAGGGAAATCCTGAACTGCAGAAGAAAGGCTCCCATGATACATTGCTGGCCACTTGTTTCCCATTCTACTTTCTACATTACAACGTGTATATAGCTGTTTTTGAAATCTTTTTGCAATCATGTTTTCAATTATTTAAACCTACTAGCACAATTGTGACTTGAACATTAAAATTGAACATAATGAACATTTAACTAATAGTGGCTTGTAATAGTTTGGTCGTTTTTTAGCTGACAATGTTTTGTTCTACAATTTAAAGATTATTCCAAGATGGTTTGCCACGTATTATGGAATATTAGATCTTCCAAAATACCCTATTACAAATGATACACATCCACTGTTGTATCATTTAAAATAGGTATCATGTCATCAACTAAAGAATCAGAAAACAAAGAGGCTGAATGTATTTTCTGTAAGAGAAAACTCCTTTAAGTTCAACGAGGGAAATTTTGGATTCAATGTTCCAGGTGTTTTCTGTGGTTTCACTTTAACTATATTAGATTGTGAATTTTGTTAATAAATTGGAAACAGAAATGGCATTCGCGTATTTTTCAAAATATTGCTTTCACAGTTAAAAATAACTACGTTGTATGATGTCATAGTTTCCCAGTGGCTTAACCACCCAATCCTCACTACACTACTATTTCATAATATCCTTCATTTATTATGTTTAAAAATAATTATTTTATGACAACAAAATATTTTTTGTCAAATGATAAATCTTTTCAAACGTTTTTTTGGTCCATGATGATTTTGGAGACTTATCGAAAAGCAGTAAAGTTATTTTTAGAAATGCAATAGGCAATCCATAATACCTGACTCTCATCTATGTATTTCATGCCAAAGATACGCTCAAAAATATATATTCTGATCAATAATTTTTTAAATGCAATATTTTCTTGAAAACTGGGAATTAATAATTATAATTAAAAAATGAAGTGAATTGTGATTCACCAATTTTTGTTTTACATGTGTTGATTTCTATAGTCATAAAAACAATAAGTTCAAAAGTCCATGCACATTTCTCTCTGATATCTCAGGCAATATAATCAAAGTTACGATTCACAACCGTGGTGTCTAAAGGGATCGTATATCACCTTTCAATTATGTATTCAATTACACCATTGTGTTAAAAATGTGGGGAAAGTATTATTTATCGCTGTATAAATGTGCATATGTACAACAATAAAGGTTTTTAATGAATATGTCTGGAATTATGAACTGAACTCAAGTGAAAATTGGGTTACCTGCCACTAAATCTCTATTTGAATACTACTTAAATCTATAAAAAATAGATTATGTATAGAAAATTATTTTTTCATAATTTATTTTACTATGATAATTAATTATGTACATCAACATCAGAATTTATTTAATCCTTAAATATGAATAGTAGTTTTGCCCAACTAAGGTAAAAGATAACGAGTGAATTTTTTTATTATTTTTTTGAATAACTGTACACGTTTTTCACACAGATGAAGTTAACATGATCTACATAATAACAAATTTAAAATCATTCATGCTTATCCTTTCCCTTTTCGTTTCCATAAATTTTGAAAATGTTTTTTTTGGTGTATTTAAGCCATGTCTTGACTTAAAATTAATTAGTCATAGTTATCTTGAAATTAAACAGAAGTAAATTGCTATAAATTTCTTGTGCCAAATATTTAATCTTCAATGGAATAATTGATGATCACATCATAAGCCTTAAGCGGTGAAATACTGTTTGATATCTTTAACTAACTTCATTTCGTCAGACTCTCAAATAAACAATATTTATAGGAAGTACCAGCAGACGAACATATATGTAGCAATTATTCAAATATTAACTTTAAAAGGAAAAGTTTTATTCAGAAATAAAAAATAAAATAAAAAATGACGGATTATGATAATCAGCTTCAACATTGTTGCTAGTTTGAAACTACATTAATAATGGGATCTCAGACCTAGTTGTGTGTGTTAAATTGCTAGTATAGGATAATTTCATACTAGATTACATTAGGTCGTTAGAGTTAAACTTAACTGAATTCATTTGCTATATATTCGTTTGTATTGTTCTTCATTAGGTTCAATTTCTAGTTTTTTACTAAATATTTACAGATATTTTATTTTACGAGATAGTGTGAAAATTATATTCATTTATTATGTTCATCAGAATAAAAAATTATGAGATTGCTTTCTCTATTAATTTGTGTACATATTTTTCAAAAAATATTTTTAATTGTTTATATATATGTGAGACTTTTGCACACACACAGAAAAAAAGGAACCCTTCTTAAATTGTTTTTATCTTTCTAATGAATTATTTTTTTTGCGATAATTATTTTATCGTATGACTACGCTTCTATTTGAAATACACTCATGTCCATAAATTAAGAATAATTCAGAATCACACAGAAATTGAACTCTAAAATAAAAATTTCACTTGTAGAATTATCACACACATCTTGAAGAAGAATATGCAAATTACAGGAAATAGGTCACAATGACGAGAGTGTAAGAGAGGGAATGGTGACAAAGAAGTAAAAATGTTCACAAGCGCTTTAAAAGCCTTTCAGTGCAATAACCGCATAGTTATGGCACAAAACAAGAATTTGAATGATTTTTACGTGGTAGAATTATCGGACGACTGGAATGTGGGCGTACCCAGCTGGAAGTATCCGAGGAACTTGGAATCGCCCAGAGTGTGATCTCCAGGCTATGGCAACGATTCCAAGTTGATGGTAATGTGAGTAGATGTTACAGCACAGGTCACCCTCGAGTTACAACGCCGAATGAGGACCGTTATTTGGCATTTACTGCCAAAAGAAACAGACGGAGCACAGCATCAGACCTGTCTCGTCAGCTCTCTTCAGCTACCGGTACGACAGTTTCAAGGCTGACAGTGAACAGACGCTTAGGGCACATTGGTCAATATGCTCGTAGGCCTGTCAGATGTGTTCGCCTTACCGCAACTCACTCTCGCCTGCGATTAACCTGGAGTAGAGAGCATGCATTGTGGACACCGCAACACTGGTCTTGTGTGATATTTTCCGACGAGTCCAGGTTTAGTTTGCAGTCTCATTCTCGCCAGAATTTCATATGGAGAGCGCCAGGTACCCGTTACCACCAAGAGAACACCATTCAACGACACCGTTACGGTGGTTCAGGAGGGCTCGTTTGGGGAGGAATTATTCTTGGTTCCAGAACAGACCTGCATGTTAAGAGTGTAACGATGGCAGGCCACATCTACCATGATGTCATTCTGGAACAACATGTACGTTTGTTTCGGGGAGCCATGGGTGCTGAATTTCTTTTTATGGATGACAACACCCGTCCTCACCGTGCAAACATTGTAGACGAATGCCTTCAATCGGAGGATATCACCCGTATGGATTGGCCAGCATACTCACCGGACTTGAATCCAATAGAGCATGTGTGGGATATGCTTGGCCGACGAATTGCATTCCTTCAAACCCCTCCCACCTGTCTTCCGGAACTTCGAAGGACATTGCTTGATGAGTGGTGTAATATTCCCCAAGATCAGATTGATAATTTGATACTCAGCATGCGTAGGCGTTTTAAGGTCTGTATTGCATCGTCCGAGAGACATACTCCGTATTAACCATCATACTAACCATGTTATACTGTTTTTTGTAAATAGGTTCTTTTTTAAAATTTGCTCCAGGGAGTAAAAATCGCCATTTCTATTAATTATCTCAAACATATAGCATCTTTTTCCTCTTTACCTTTTGTTTAATAAATAGACTTTACAAGTAAGTCAAACTTGTTTTGTTTGTGTCTCTTTCTTTGCCTGAACTTCATTATCCTTAATTTATGGACATGAGTGTATTTTGATCAAAAAGTAGGCAGAAACTTTTCCACTTTAATATCATAAAAACGGGGGATAACTAACTTGCAATCATAATTTTCTAATTGAAATCGACTAGCTAAAATAAACATGATTGTCTGAGCATGCAAATTAGGGCCAAATTAAAATGCGGGAGGATCATCTCAAGCAGAGGGAGCCTAGTACTGTTGTTGTTCTTTGGAAGTTCTGTGTCTCTTTAAGCTTTCGGGGTTTAAAACGATTATTTTAACAATTTTAAATATTAAAATATCCTTATTCAATGTCCGTGTTAGAATGAACTGTTTAGTAATTTTAAGATCCGTCCAATAGCGTAACGAAGAGTATTAGGACCCTCCTGCAAAGTTAGATTTGGCCTTGTTTTTTTTTTTTTAGTAAATTGGTTAAATGCGTATTTGATATCAGTCAGGCTTTGGGTCCCATAGGGTCTTGTGCTCCCTCCGTGATGCGGGAGTTGCGGAGATGTATGTTAGGCTTCTGGGTTCTTTTAAGGGATAATCTCAACAATAATAAATATTGTTCGGCACATTTCATCCCCATTAAGTCTGCATTGGGCGCTGGCCAATTATTTTTTGCTTCTTCTCGCAGAGGTCATGGCCTTGAGCGTACTTGTGGGAGTAAAAAATTTGATTTTTAACAAGAGATGAGAACATACAGTCGGTTTTGCCACTCTTAATAAATATTTCAAAATATTTATGTACCACAAAAAATATTTTAATTCAATTGTATATCAGTGCAGATTAAACAATTTGTCCCAAACTCCATGGTGTTTTACAAAAGTCCAAATTTTTGGAAAGAATGCACGACAAGCTAGAGAACGGGGGGAGAACGTGATGGGGACTTTCCATTTTTGGCGGCCATGTAGTTATTTCATCAGGTTATGGATTTTATATTAATTTTATTATGTTAAAATTTAATAATAAATTTTTAAAACACTGATTATCAAAAACTATTCTTAAAAGTTTTATAGCATAATATAAAGCTATTTCCAACTATTATTAGAATTTTTGATTCGGAAATTGGAATAAAATTAATTCTTTTAGATTTCGTTTATGTGATCAGCGAAACTTATCGAATAATTATCAGTTCTATTATTAATATTTTGGAGGAAAAAATTAATTTAAGGCAGAAATTGATCGCATATTGTGCAAACAATACGAATGCAATTTTTTGATGAAAAAGGTACATATAATATTTTTTTTCATAAATTGCATAAAATCCTTAATCAAAACATTATTGGTGTTGACTGTGCCACGAACCTAATACATAACACCATCCAATTGGCTGCTGACTATTCCTATATGTACACTGTGCGCCTTGGAAATGCCTAAATCATTTTGTAAAACTTCGGAAGTCGAATTTTAGAAAATACTTGGATATCGGTAAACGTGCTGGTTAGCTGTTTTGCCAGCTGTCAAAAGAATTTTGAAAATATACAATCCTTTATAATCCTACTTTCTATCACAGGATAAATTTCCTGGAAATTTAGAATATTTTCTTGAAAAATAATCTTCAAAAGTTGGCTATAGTTTGTGCACAATCCAATCGCTCTTTTTCAAAATTCTCGTTTTCAAAAACTCACTGAATGTAAAAAGATTTCGTTAGGAAATGAAGTTAAAAATTTGAAATTTAAGTATCAAGAGAGGTTAGGGAATTGTTTTCTTCCGTTAACTATTCCAAACAGTATAAGTCGTTAGTAGAACAATGTGTAATAAATCGTGCAGATATTATGAATCGCGTGAAAAAGTTTTATAGTAACTTCATAGATTACTTAGAAGAGTGGATTGTGCATTACAATGGCATTGCAAATTTTCATCGGGTTGCAATAAAAAAAGAACTTAATTGAAATAATGAGCAAAATTCTTTCGATCGTATTACTCGAAATGTCCCATGTAGTGATATATCCGAGAATGATCTTTTTTATGATTAAACAAAATATATTCATAAAGAAAATATTACACATTAGCTTGGACATTAGCAAAAATCACAATAGAGAACAAATGGTCAGATATATTTCATCATTTTGAAGCAAGCAGTGTTCCATACAATAATAAATTAAAAACTGTGCAATACCCACAGCCATTACCAGGATCAAATATTGCCATTGCAGGCCTTTTTTCGTACGGTAAATTAAATGTGGAAAAATCACAACTAACAATTGAGACTTTGAAAGCTATTTTATATGTGTAAGATAATTTGAAGAATTTTTGTGAAAAATTTCTAGATCTATTAACCAACCACAGCAAACTCTTAAAGAATATTCACTTAAATGAGAAGTATACCAAATAATAAACTAACGCTGCAGTATAAGTATTATTTTATTCTTTGTATAGTAACTGTCCCTAATTTTGGTAATGTGTTATATTAGAACATTGTACTTATGGTGAAATTTAATATATATATATATAATGACTTCTTCTAATTCTCCTTAACTGTACCCCGTCAAATTATTTTCTAGTTCTTTCGTCTCTGACTGTTATAATCTTAATCTAATTGCTCCCGCTCATTTGCAGCCAATCACGACTCCTGTTATAAAAGAGTCGTACGACCTTCACCGCCACTATAAAAGCTCTGAACACACGGTTACGCGCGCTCTTTTCGCTTCGCTTTTGGTCATCATGTAGTCTGCCGCATCTAGTGTTTGTGTGTGTCTTTTTGTGATTACGTACATCTATGTGTCGTCCTTGTAATGTCTTGTGTTCAAGATGTATAATAAACAAATTCAACTAATCTCAAGACTACTTCTTCAGTATCAGTTTAAAGAATCCATTCCAACAACAACGTCTATTACATATATATATATATATATATATATATATATATATATATATATATATATATATATGAGTTCGTTACACAGAGAGGCGATGCTATAGAGATGATAGAGACAGAGAGAGAGCAGAGAAAGCCAGACAAAAGGAAATGACGTGAAAGAATACTTAAAACTGATTAAGCCATATGTAAGAGAGCTTGAACTTAACTTGGAGCACATCTTCGGACAGAAAAAATGTTTTAATGTCAATTTTTATAAAATTTTGTGACATTGTAGCTCATGTATTTGTTTATAATACATTGTTTTTAAATTTACAAAATATTTCATAAATAATTAGTTTTTCCTTTTAACATGTAAAGAGATAGCTTTTTTAGCATTACGGTATAGGAGAACAAATTCGAAACACATTTGTAAAAGAAAAAAATGGGGAGCCCGGATAAAAATGAGTAATATGATAAAATAAATGATTCTCTACAGGATAGTGAAGACAGAATATAATATTCATCTCGAGTATTTTTATATCTGAGCAAATATTCTGAATTTGGGTCCCATTCTTTAATATTAACCGAAGACAGCCTTAAAAGACGAACTTTATCCACATGGCAATGGCGTGCGTTTAAATGTTTAACTTTGAATAGTATTTGTTTAAATGTGTAGTCCCTCTTTTTTGTTGTTACTGTTAGAATAAACAGTTTTGTTTGTTAGCTTTTAGCCATTACTGGCTAACGAAATAAACCCAAGCACAACATTTGGAGGTTCGTTGTAGAATCATTTAGGAACTAAATACAACACATAAAGCAATTGTATTTTATATTTTATTTAAAGTTTACATACAAAAAATCTCTTACCATAAAACTTATTTTATGCCCAAGCTCGTGAAATTACAGGCATAATTGTATTTATTACAAAACACCTTACCTACAAAATTTCTAAAATTCGAAGTGTCCTAACTTCTTCACGCTTAATTTTTTATCACATATTGTTTAATATACAACAATAACTAAATGTAAAAAATAGAATAACATTTTTTCTAAAATATTATTTTTAAGATATATCCGGGGACAAAATTAAGCACATTATTTACTTTAATACTAGATTTAATTAGCACGAATGATATGTTTGCTATGAAATTAATTAGAAAGTTTAAAAAATAGAAATTAAACAAAATACTTAGGACTTTTTGACGCCAAATATTCCATTTTATTGATCATATGGAGTAATTTGTGTATAATAAATATGAATTAAGCGTACCTTTGTAGTATGTCCAAAAATATACCTTCAGATTTAACTTAACTTGCGTTAATTATTTTTTTTTACAAATTGAAGTTCTATGAAAAATCTAAAAAAAATTATCAGACAGTAAGATGAATAAACATTTATACGGGAAAAAATTAATATTATTATTCTTAAATAAGCTTAGTTAAACAAGAATGTTGAAAATCGATGCCACAGTTAAAATATTCAGTAACTATCTCCCTCAAAACCCCAAAACAATGTATCCACGCTCCGTGGAATAAATATCCCCCCCTTGATAAGAATCTTATCTTTCTGCAGGCTCTAATGACCAATCAATAAAACAGGAGAAAAAACACAATAACATCGAGTCCAGGATTTGTAATCCGAAAGGAGTTCCGATAATATTTAATTAACATTCATAAACTAGGCACGGCAGCAGCTCAACTCCCTGCAACATCCAGAAGGAAAAAAAAGTCATTCTTAAGCAACTTGTTCTGGTCTTTAATTGCGTTATATTTTCCTCTCCGCAACTAAATCCTGGATAATAGGATGAACAAGGATTAGAAGAATGACTCCAGGCGAATGAATAGGAAACATACGATTGAGGGAATTAATGCACATCCCCAACTGTTAATCTTAAAACAGCGTACATTGTGCTTGTATTCGAATCTGCTTAATGAATTAGTTGAATAAAATGGTATTATTTTCAACTAATCTTGAAGTGATTAGTTATTAAATTAATTACTGTTATTTCCGGATTAAGATAAAAATATCATTGATGAATTTGTTTATTGATTAGATTGTATATTATTTCGGGCTTGTCAAAATTCTATCCAATTATAAAACTGTGTTTGTGACATGTAATGTTATTTGTGTATGTAACGCTAACCACGGATTTGCGATCATGACCCAATCGCCTCCGCAATCATACTTATGCCCATGGAAGAAAAGGCTGTTTTTTTTCTTTCAGAAAAAAAGTTCAAGAGAGCGCAAAGATGGATTGTTGCGAATATTAAGAACTGAGACAACTTTTTTTGTTTTGTTTTTAAAGTTATGAATTACAGGATAACTTTAACGAAAAATAAATGCATAAAGATGATGGTGAAAATGTATAACTATCTCGAAAAAAACTAGAAAAATATTTTGTCACATTCAAAGATCAACAAACTGTCCTCATATTGCGAGACCTATGATAAATCACATTAAAAATTAATTTTTTTAAAAAAATACCATGGAAAAGTTTCTTTGAAGATCGAAGTTTTATGCTTCTGGGGTATCACACATTTGTACTATAATACAGACACACATACAAAAAGAAAAACTCTATATTATCGTAACATACATTATTCTGAAATTTTGAATTGGAAATATGCAATAAAGTGTGTGTATGTTTGTGTGTGTGTATCTTGAATAAAAATGAAGTTAATCACAAGTCATAACCACATAATTTTCTTATCAATATCAGTAACATCATATCAGAATAGAATTCCAGTTATTTTAGGTAATATTAAACATTTCAATTTATTTCTTTGTGTTAGAAAGAATAAAAAGTAAAATCAAGAATATTACATTCATTTTAAGTAATAGTAAACAAAGTAAAAAACAATATTGTTGGCGAAAAAAATTACCAATTATCCTTCATTTTTGCATTATTAATTAAATTCTGCTCTTTCTGTATGTTTTTTTTTTCAAATTCTGTTTTTGAAAGTTTTCGAGATTTATTATAATATTTATTTTTTAAAGTATAAATATATATTATTTGTCAATGAAAGGTACTTTAATAATAATTAAAACAAATATAAATAACTAAAATGTATCTTAAAACTTACACAAAAATGAATAGTGTAATGTCCCCACTCCTACAAGTTGCCACAAAGGACAGGAATAAAAACTCTTACCGACTGTCGCGAATAGGGGCTTCTTTTCATCCCAGTCGTCTAACGCTGTGGTCCCCAACCCGGGCCGCAGAAAGGCACTTGCCTGGTATAGTATGAACCGCAAAAGGAACATTAAATTGTTTCCGTGACATGTATTTCTTTGTGGTGTATTTCTCTCGGGTTTGTGTGAATTTCCATGAAAATCCCTTTATATTCATTTTTTGGTGTAACTGTAGTTTATTCTGAAGTCATATATAAATATAATTAAATTAAAATTGTTAAATCAAAAAAATCTAAGATTTTACGTTCCCTCTGAGCAAATTATCAAGCACTGGGGAGCAATAGTCTAACGTGTTCACTTCGGATCCGAAAGTGTCCAGGACAAATCACTTCGTCCTAAAAAAGCCACCAAGGTCATCAGGGACAATTCGCCATCAAGACAGAGTAAACAGCCAATTAGCTTTAAAGTTACTAAAGTCAAATTAGTTTTTGATAATGAAAAAATAATTAAAAATTATGCGCATAGATTATTTAACACTCTGTCATTTCCTGAATACATTTATTTTCAATAACCGTATGAATTTTTTGCTGCTGTTTTATTAGGTTTTCACTTTATTCTCTCTCTGCTATGATAATTGATATGCATAAATAAAAGAAGATTTTTTTAAAAAAAGCAAGTAATAAAATTTTAAAAAATGACAAGTTAGAGTTTTTTGACGTGACTTTTACGTTTCTAATAATGCAATTTATCTTATTAATTTTAACAGAAAAGGAAAAAAATGAATATATATATATGTTACCGGCAAAGTATGAAATCCGGCATTCTATACAATGCCTAAATCTAGCCGGCATTGTATGAAATTATTCCTATTTCACACATTGCCTAGGCATTCTATAGAATGCCTAATGAGAAACCGGCAAAGTATGAAATACATCTCAGATTCATTTCGAATATTGTCAATTGGCAAGATATAAAACTTTTAACGCGTGTCTCAGGCTCAGAATCTGTTAGTTGTACATTGGTGTTTGTTCGGAAATGTCAAAATACTAAATTTTACAAAAACTTATTCAACAAAAAATTGGTTTTTTCCTGTGCTAACTGAAAATGGAGAAGCAAGCTATAGTGTTGGAGAATGAGACATGGTCTAAAGCAGGGGTCGGCAACCTATGTCACACGAGCCACATGTGGCACGCGGAACAATTCTCAGTGGCACTTTGCACTACACAAATCTGTAAATTTTTTAATTGTTTCAAAAATGCTCTACTGTGTGGTTCGCTGAATCATATTGGTAGATTCGTTTGACACGCAACAGCTAAAAGGTTGCCCACCCATGATTCATAGACATGAAAAAACTATTCAACGGTTAGTTGCCTAAAATTCGAGTTGAGGCTCGAAAGAAAATTTTTTTTCTTAACTGAAATTACTTTTACTAGAAGTTAATAACTGATATAAAAAATGCTAAAATGACTACTAAGAAGAAACCCAGGGACTATTGGTTGCTGAATAGCTATGATGTGATGTTTGCGGAAAATAAAAGTATAAACTAATTTTAGCTGTTAAAGAAAGCGTCGGCACCATAAAACAGTGGTCCCCAACCCATGTTCCGTGGATCAAAGGGTATCAGGTCACTCAAGGAGCATTAAATTATTTCCATTATATTTACTGGGGTGTATTTTTCTCGTGTTTGTGCGACTTTCCATGGAAATCACTTTATATTTTATGTGAAATTATTTTATAATTATTTTTGGTGCAACTGAATTTTACTCTGCAGGCATGTTTAAATACAATTAAATTATAAATAATCAACATCCCACCCTCAGCTGGCCGCCGTAAAATTATCAAACATTGACTGGTCCGGAAGAGAAAACTTTGGAAGAAATGGTATACAGTATTACGCCGCGGATTCTTTTTTCCCCCAATGGGGCTGTAGATTAATTTTTTTTAAAAATTATTTTCAGACCTAGTACATTCTCCAAAGGGCTGGTATCCCTTTTTAGTGCGGCATCATGTAAGAGATATCAATTGCCGCCGGTAATTTTGACACCCAGTTTGACGATGTGAACTTGTTCTAGGAATTTAATTTGTCAAGAGCAAAATTAATTTCATGATTCTGGGGATATGATAAAATTCTGAAAGAACATTCAACCAAATACAAAATTGTTACACGTTATGATATTGAACAGTACATCCCCCTACGTGAAATTTGCTAAAAAAACCGAAAATTATTTTTGAAGTGAAAACTTCTTTAGTGGCGTGGGCACTTTTTGGTAGAGGAAAATCTTATGAGTTCGCGTCACCGACATGCTCTGACTGGCGCATGCGCAGTGTGCTGTTCGCCATAGACACTTTTTGGATGGGTGAAATCTCGTGCGTTCGCGTGATCGAAATGCTTATAGCAGTATATCTGTAGCTATACAGCTGACGTATAGTGCTGTGTATATCTTATAAGTGAAGTTGAATGGATTTAGGGGGAAGTTCAATGTGTATGTACTGTGCATTGCTCATTGCGATTCCGAGAATGGGCAATACATGTTTATGGTTGCGGTTTATATTTCGCCTGGAAAATCTATGAGACAGATACAACAATTTTTATTCGAAAATTTGATTTATACAAAAGAAGGTTCTAAAATACTCGAAAAAAGATTTGGCGAAAAATATGATAATGTACCGATGGTTTTTAGTGGAGACTTCAATATTAACTTTGCAGATAATAAAAATCTACCACTAATTGAATTTCTAAATGAAACACTTAATTTAAATATGTCCAATGATCGAAAACTCAGAACTACAAAATATAAAACGACGATCGATGCGGTTTTTACGCGATACTTAGATAAATTTGAATCAAACATTTTCCTTTCTTACTTTAGTTACCATAAGCCTATTGTATCTTTTTTAAACCAAAATTAAATAATTGAAAGTACAAAAAGTCTAAGTATTTTTGAAATTAATGATGCAAACAATTAAAATGTTAAAAATCAAGTACATTGAAATTTAAATAAATACAAATACTGTCCATAAATAATATGATTGTATATAAATTGTTATTTCAATTGAATTGTATTTATATTTTGTCATGATCTTGTACAGCCCGTAATATATTTGAATAATAAAAACCATATGAACATGCATTTAGTTGTTGCTCGGAGTGTCAATAGATGTGAAAACCAGATTGATGTTGATAATTTTAATTCAAACATAATGAAATCTCAAATTTTAATACTAAGAGTTCTAAGTTTTCACTTCTATCGGCAGTTTCTATAACTGCCAATTTTTTTAAAAAAGGTATTGTAATACAAAACATTGATTTTTTTCCGAATGCCAATATATTGGCACTTGTAATGAGTGAGAAATATGATGGTTTCTATCAACTTGGAACTTCTGAAGGAATTTTAATACCGAGTATATGCGAAATCACAATTTAACAATAATTTTTTTAATGGCAGTCTCATTATTTTGTCAGAATAACCATTTGTACTTTTAGGAATGTAAGTCATTGATATATAATATCCTTATCATGATCTTTTTTCCTACTTTGCCTAAATAGCTTTAGGCATTCTATAGAATGCCTGGGCATTCTCTACAATGCCTAGGCAAAGTATGTAATCAATCTCATATTTCATACTTTGCCTAAAAACGTCCGGCATTGTATAGAATGCCGGTATTTCATACTTTGCGGATAACATATATATTAAAATGCTTACTTTTCTGTCAAGGCATCAAATTTAAATAAATGCTTTCCAAAACTTAAAATCTGCAAAACATCTAAAAAATCCTCGCATCAAGGAATTTATGATTTCTAGTCACTCAAATCTTTCTACGAGAAATACTAACATATATTTTCAACAAAATCTGTCAATAGAATTTCCGACCAGGGAAAAAACACAACAACAACAATTTTTATATGCACAAAATCTAAGCACGAGGAAAACATTTTTAATACCTTCTCGAGGGCTTTGGTGTCATAAATCCTAACGTCAAATATTGGCTGGATTCTTTTCCTAACTATTGTATTCTTACCTCTATAAAAAACAAGAAAAATCATTAAAAAATCTTTCATACCCATACACTGTCAAGTCAGATTTCTAGATGAAGAACATTCTGGAGAAAAACGAATGTACATTTTCCCTCCCGTGCCTTATAAGGAAAAAGAAAGAAAAGATAGTATCTGCCTCCTCTAAACTTCTGCAATATTTGACAAGTTAATACGTAGCCGTCACTCAGCAAAATATGATGTGTAAATCCTGTATGCATATTTTGCTCTTTTTTTTCGTCAAGGAACACAATAATATATAACTTCAACTCTGTTTTTGTATTCAGGTTATCCTTTGCAGGAAAATATGTAAATCAAAATATTCGAGAACCATGCCAGCGCCATGTTTGCATCCTTACAAGTTTGTATACATCTTTAAATGAGTAATGCTACACTTGTGATACTGGTTGAATAAACAGAAAAACCTGTACTATAAGATTGCTCTTGAGAATTGATACTTTTATTTCCATTTTCTTGTGATGCACTTTCCTTTCGAACTAAGACAACCCTTCGAAATCATATTAAATGTTCAAGGGATTTTTTCAGGTGAAACTATAGTTAGGTGACATGAAATAAAAACACTCATTTCTTTAGAAATGCTGGTGAGTTTTTAAAAATATTGGTAAACTTTATTTTGTAACGGTAAGATTTTCGTCACCGAATATTCTTTAAGAAGTATTTGTGAGAATTATTGACCTTTCCGTTATCTCAAACAGCTGTTTCATTAAATATAACAGTAGAACAAAATGATAAGAAAAATATTTTAGCAAAATGTTCTCCTTTGTTTCGTAAAATATTTGTGTAACAATATAATCCCAGAAAATCACACAAATGCAAGTAAGTGGGTAGAATCTGTTTTAAATTCTATGTTTTTCTACTCCTCATATTGAAACTAACATTATTTATAGAGCAGTTAGTAAGAAAACAAATGTATGTAATTTTTATTGATTTTTTTAATTGAAAATAATATACTTACAAAAAATTGAATAATCTTATTATTTCATTATTGAAGTAGTTTTAATATACAATGGAAAATTCTTTTGAATTGTCAAAAAAAATATTACACTGGTCAGTACGCATAGATTTATAACAAAAATGCAATGCATACATGCATTTCCTATTATTTACAGGAACGAACTGAGATTTAATTGAACAAATGTCTCCTTCTCTCTCTCTTTTATAACAACCTAATAAGGGCATTTACACCATTGAAAATGTTTGTATATCCCTCGATGTATTTTTATTCTCAAAATCCAAAAATCTAAAAGCCAATGCATTTTAATTGATTATAACATCGTTGTTTCATCTGTCCGGATTATGCTGTGAAAGATTAAAAAGCGTTCAATAAAATATTAAATTTTAACTTAAATGATCATTCAAAGATTGGAATAATTACAGCATTGAAATCTTTGATTACAAGCCACACATCATGAATGGCATTTTTTTACAAATCTATAATATAGTTATGGTCAAATTATATACATGCTGTTTTTGATTAATTCATGAAGTAATCCAACCAAGCATGAATTCATTCAAAATACTTATCAAGAAACATATATCTTTATTTTACTTCCGCATTACACTATAAACTTTTTAATTATTAATTACTTCTCTTGAACGGTGTTTACTAATCTTTTTCTGTCATTGTCCAATAAATACTGAAGAGCATTTTTTCTGCTTGTACAGCTCGTTTTACATCGCTACTGAATAAAGGAACTATAAGATAACTTAATAACTAAATATAAAGTATGTAATGCAATATTAATTAGATTCACTTTTAATGCTGAAACTAATTATCATCATGATTTTTGAATAAATGAATAAAAGAAAAAAATCCATATGTGATTTTTGCCTTTTTGTGCTTAACACAATTCTCTACGTATAATAACGTTGTGTGCTTTCTATGTAATTAATAGATCAGGTAGAAAGTAATATATTTATTCACGATTCTTAGAAACCGATTTCTTTAGCGTATATGCGCACTTAGAAAAACACAATTTATAAGAGGTTACATGTTCAAAAAAAAAAAAAAAAAAACTAAACAAATTAGTTAAGAGGAATAACTATCAAAGTTTGAATAAATTAATAGATTGAAAGTATAAAACCTACGAATAAAAAATTCAAATATGTTAATAGCAGGAGGGGTACACTCATTAGGAAATTTGAGGCAGTATGTACAAGTTACTAAGGATTTTGATATTAAGCCTATCGTCATATGTAAATTGTACAGAGAAAAATGAAATCATATACCTTAGTTTATGACTTGAGCCAGGTTATACAATAGTTATGACCAGTGACCTTGGTTGCCGGTCATGGTCACTAACCCAAGGTCACCATTGTCAAGCCAAGGGTTCAAGTTCTTACGTCATTTTATAAGGATCGTGAAGAGGAGCTTATGCACTTGAAATTTTTTTAGGTTTACAGTCGTGTTAGCCGTGGTGTAGAAGTTAAAAGAAGAGATACCTGTTCATGTGTCATCCTTATCACTTGGTCGGGGTCATAATTACGAGGTCTGTCTCCGAAAGCACTTGTGTTTCTCCAAAGTTTGACATAAATTAAAATTAATTAAAATAAAACCAATAATTACAACATCCATAGAAGACCTATACTTACCCACGATTTCAACGAGTAACTTAAGTGAAACAACTTTTTCACCCGTTTTGAAAATTTCAAGACAATAAATATCAGAAGTTCCAAAAGCTGCGCATTTAGAAGGCTTCATGAGAGCGGTCAACATTTAGAAGACTGCATTGCAATACTTTTCACAGAACCATCCCTGACCTGAATAAAGCATGGTTAGAAAAGTGAAGTTGACTGCCGCGTAGATTCATCAGACGTCCCATGTATGACAGGATTTTGAGTTGTGCATGCTGTGTAACTATGCTCCATGTTAAAACATTTTTCTTTTTGCTATGACATTTTTCTTAGAGATTCCCGCGTTTAAAAATAAAGCACACGGAGAGATATAAGTATGACAACAGATGCATCTTTTTTTTAAAATTTTAATACATAACACCTAATTTAACGAAATTTGTTCAATACTTCTAGTGATTATCAATCGGAATTGAAAATAGTCTTAATTTGGTAAACTCGTGAATAATATACTCATGTCAATAAATTAAGGATAATTCAGAATCACACAGAAATTGAACTCTAAAATAAAAATTTCACCTGTAGAATTATCACACACATCTTGAAGAAGAATATGAAAATTACAGGAAACCCACCAGATGGCGCGCATAGTACGTCACAATGACGTGAGTGTAAGAGAGGGGTATATAAGGAATGGTGTCAAAGAAGTAAATTGTTCACAAGCTCTTTAAAACCTTTTAGTGCAATAACCGCATAGTTATGGCACAAAACAAGAATTTGAATGATTTTTACGAGGTAGAATTATCGGACGACTGGAATGTGGGCGTACCCAGCTGGAAGTATCCGAGGAACTTGGAATCGCCTAGAGTGTCATCTCCAGGATTTGGCAACGATTCCAAGATGATGGTAATGCGAGTAGATGTTACAGCACAGGTCGCCCCCGACTTACAACGCCAAATGAGGACAAGTATTTGGCAGTTACTGCCAAAAGAATCAGACGGAGCACAGAATCAGACCTATCTCGTCAGCCCTCTTCAGCTATTGGTACGAGAGTTTCAAGGCAGACCGTGTACAGACGCTTAGGGCACATTGGTCTATATGCTCGTAGGCCTATCAGATGTGTTCTACTTACCGAAACTCACTGTCGCCTGCGATTAAACTGGATTAGAGAGCATGCATTGTGGACACCGAAACAATGGTCTAGTGTGATGTTTTACGGCGAGTCCAGGTTTAGTTTGCAGTCTGATTCTCGCCGGACTTTCATATGGAGAGCGCCAGGTACCCGTTACCACCAAGAGAACACCATTAAACGACACCGTTACGGTGATGCAGGATGGCTCGTTTGGGGAGGAATTATTCTTGGTTCCAGAACTGACCTGCATGTTCAGAGTGTTACGATGACAGGCCACATCTATCGGGATGTCATTCTGGAACAACATGTACGTTTGTTTCGGGGCGCCATGGGTGATGAATTTCTGTTTATGGAGGACAACACCCGTCCTCACCGTGCAAACATTGTAGACGAATGTCTTCAATCGGAGGATATCACCCGTATGGATTGGCCAGCATACTCACCGGACTTGAAACCAATAGAGTATGTGTGGGATATGCTTGGCCGACGAATTTCAGCCCGTCAACAACCTCCCACCTGTCTATCGGAACTTCGGAGGGCATTGCCTGATGAGTGGTGTAATATTCCGCAAAATCAGATTGATAATTTTATACTCAACATGCGTAGGCGTAGGCCTGTATTGCATCGTCCGGGAAACATACTCCGTATGAACCATCACACTTACCATGTTATACTGTTTTTTGTAAATAGGTTCTTTTTTTGATATTTGCTCCAGGGAGTAAAAATCGCCATTTCTATTAATTAACTCAAACATATAGCATCTTTTTTGCGATATGTTTGAGATAATTAAAAGAAATGGCAAACATATAGCATCCTTTTGTTTAATAAATAGACTTTACAAATAAGTCAAATCTGTTTTGCTTCTGTCTCTTTCTTTGCCTGAACTTCATTGTCCTTAATTTATAGACATTAGTTTAATTACCCTTATAGCCTGTAATATGATGAAAAGTTTTGTTAATCATGTAAATTTAACATTTCTAAAGTGTAAATCATGAACTATGCATGACTTGCACGCCTTTCTTACACTATAAGTCTAGCAGTTAAGCTCATTAATGATCCAAAATGTTATATTCACAAATTTACTTTTGCTCTAAGCACTATAAAAAATACCTTTATGTTACCTTCAGGGAAGATAAACGATACAATTTAAAGTTCTTATGCATAAAAATTTTTAATTTTCTAAAAAATTTTTTGAAAAACTTTAATTTAAATTTCTTTGTTCATTGGTATAGTAAAATAATGACTTAATACACCAGCTCAGGTCACACTCTTTTAATTTAAACGTGATTAAAAATGCCAAATCCGGTATCTACAGCTCTCATGTAGCTTCAAAGTATGACGTTGATAAGTGATCAATAAAACAGACGAATTTGAGTATTTGATATAATACTGAGCAAGAGTTTTTTCAATTCCTAAAGTATTTCAATCCTCACATATTATCCAGACATGTGTTTTATTCATTTACTATAAATATTTCTGAAGCATATTTACTTAAATTCCAAGCCCATTCTTGAATATAAATGCAATTTTATAAATATAATTCAAATTCTTATGATTCTTATATTTCAGAAAATAAATTGTCAATCTCATTAGACCAAATGATTTTAAACACAAATCTGTTATTTAAGCAGCCCACTTGATTATACTAATACTTATGTGCACATAATGGATTTAGCTTTAGGTCCTGTTAAAATGGTTATCATTAATAAGTAAGTTTTATTAGTTATAATTTAATGTATTAGTTACGCTTAATACATAGCTGATGGGTGAAATGTTGATCTCAATAACACTCTTCTGAGTCCAATTATTGTAAAGATATAATTAATATCATTTGTCATAATTTATTGTAAGTTCATTATTTTAAACTAATTACTTCAAATTGAAAATAAATATTGAATGGAGTTTCACATACCTACAGATAGAAAATATTTAACAAAAATATAAATTTTCTAAATTGATTAAAATAAAGATTTTCTTTTTATTTGTAAAAAATATAATTTTTCTGTGAAGAAATTCTACATTTTTTATTTCAATTTTCTTTTAATATCTTCCCATCCAAATTCAGATTCAAAAATAATTTATCTAGCAAAAAATCTTAGAAAAATCAGTGATTCATTTCTGGGAAATGGAATAAAATATTTAGATACTTATAGATTGATCTCCAAATTATTTATTAATTAAATACATTAGAGTTTCATAAATAATATAGTATATATTTTAAATGAAATTATGTATTGCTCATATAATATAAGTGAAAATAGAGCTTTCAATAAAGAAAAATCATCTCTCCAATTTACATAAAATTAATAGAATACAAGTGTGTGGGCTCTGTGCCCTAAGTTACTCTTGGTCTTATTTTTATTATTATTCACGGTAAGCCAAATATTGAAATCTTTTTTTTATTATGGCCTCACACTTTTTATTTGAAATACAAAAAATGGAACTTCTGTGAATTAAATTTCATGTCTACAGGTTTATCACTATACACTTATTTAGATATAAGTTTGTAAAATAAGTATGGATACACACTAACTGATGAACTACTGTCGCCCAACCGGTATAGTGGTTAGCGATGCTGGCTGCTGTGCCGTAGGGCCTGGGTTCGAATCCCTGAGAAGACATGGATGTTTGTAAATATATAGTTCCTTCGCGGCATGGGGGTACTCTGTAAATAGCTGTCGAGTCGCAAGTCCTCTCGTGTGGTTGGTGGAACGGGAAGAGAGGTGGGAAACCCCTGACCACTCCCAGGGTGTTCTCCCTCAAAATTGGGGTGGAACCGAGCCAAAACGTACTGTCACCTGCATGGTGACGACATAACTAACGACAGGCGTACAATATAGCCCGATGCAATGATGAATTTCGTGGGTCTCGATCTGACTATGTCAGACAGGTGGCATTAGCAACAACAACTACTGAAAGAAACCAAAGTAAAAAAAGTATACAATTGCATTATGTGTTACACTTTCTAATCTCTGTAGACTGTACATTAATATGCTTAACACATAAACGGTCGATATAAACTTATGATGTATTAGAGTTAACAAAACTTTATCTTGAGCAAATAATTAAGTTATTATGAGATACATTCTTGATAATATGCATATATAATTACACACACATACAAAGCTAATATCTTCCAATTTTATCCACTCTGGCATTTTAATTAAATAGATGTAGGTTTCAGTAATTAATAAATAAAAATAAAATTAATTTTTTTATAAAAATTATAATTATAAGAGGGGTGATCAGAAATAAAGGTTACAAGTCGAATGAAGAAGTATTTATTTATAATAGACAGAAAATATAAAAAGGAATTAAGAGGCAGACGTACCTATCACATTTCGACGTAATCAATAAGTATATTTAGGCATTTATCGGAACGCTGAACCAACTTGTTTAACCCAACTTGGTAGAAATCAGGTCCCTGTTCACATTGAGCCAGGTCTCGGTAGATGTTTTCACAGCAATGTCGAGGAATATCGCAGCACATATGCTGCACGCTACCATAGCTCAGTCCCAGCTCTGACAAGATTTCACTCAGAATAAGCCGTCGTTAATTTTGAATCATTTCATCAATTCGTGCCATGTGGGTTTCTGTCACTGAAGAACTTGGTAGGCCGCTCCCTGCCATATTACGGTTTTGGACATTCTGTATGACTGATTGAAAAGAGCGACACCATTTCGCTACATGTTGTCTGCTCATTACTTCTTTACCATAAACATCTACAATTTGACTGTGAATGTCAGATGCATATTATTTGTCCATAAAAATTGAATCCCGGTTCGCACTTCCAAGTGAGATCAATTTCCTAAGCTCTTGCCATTTCAATCGTCCTGAACCGTCTGGGGACTTTCGCTACCTACCGCCAAACCAGCTGTATGACAAGTAGCACCATTTGTATCCACTCTGGAAAAACAAATATTCTCCATAATATGTAGTTTTGAAATACTGCAGCTTCTAACCTATTTTTTATGATCATCCCTCATAAATTTTTAATTGCCAAATATGTAAATACATATAGAGAAATTTTTATATCTATGTTTTTTAATCATTTTGAGAAACTGATAGTTACGTGTAACTGTATACCAGGTACAACTACGTCCCCTGAAAAATACAGATTAAGTAAATAAAAAAAATTACAGATATAAATCTTTACCATAGTCAATGTTTTCTTTAAGAAAATACAAATATATTGTTAATAAATTTAATCAATTTAAGTATTTTAGATATATCTGTTTTATTTAATAATTGTTCATTTTTTTAAATGCATAACTGCTGAAAGAAGAAAAGATAATCTAATTTAAAAAATATAATTTATCACTTGTACACAATTTATTTTAATCACTTTCGATTCATATCCACTTTGTTTCTAGGGATTTCTTACATTTCATTCCACTCCTGACCAAAAATTAAAAAAAAAAAAAAAAACGCTTTAAAAAAATGAGAGCGATAAAAAAAAGTTAACTTTTTTCTCAGATTGAATGCACTAGGAATCTTTTTCTCAAGGAAAAAAAAAGTCGGCTAATACTACTTTTACTATTCGGGGTTCGAAACAAAAATTTAGAGAAGGAAAAATCTCTTTCCGTCATTTTCCTTTTTTCCCCATCTCGAAACGTAATTGAATGGATAAAATTCTTTCTTTTTCCAAGGCTTCCTTCCGCTTCTATATGTTCTTCTATATGTTTCTTTTCTTTTACTTTATGTTTCGTTTTTATTCCCTTTTCCCCATTGTAAAATTTCGGGGATTTTTTTTTATTGTTTTTTCCTTTTTCCGTCTCTTTGCAACAAAGAAATCTATATTAGCCCGTGATCTATTTTAGTAAGCAAAATGTAATCAAGATTCATCCTATCAGAAATGCTTGAAATTCAATTTTGTCTCGCAGAATAGAAAAATGAATAAATCCCAGCAACAACAAAACCTAGTATGTAAAAAAAAATTAGATCTTTATGATGCTTATTTGAGTAAAGGATTCTAGATTTATTATTGGCGTATCAAGCATTTTTTTAGAACGAGAATCCAATTACGTCATTAATTTTCCTTAATATTTACTTGCGTGAATGATTTCAAAGGGAAATATATGTTCCTACTTTATTTTATTTTATTTAGTTTTTATTTTTTCCGATAAATCTATCAGAATATGCCTTGATTATATTTCCCTCGCAGACTTTTAATAGAAAATTTCAAATGAAAGCCAAATGAAATTAAGGCATTCGTAGAATTGTGATTACATTTCACAGATTTACTTGAAATAAAGTGAAGAATGCTATAGATTTCTTTTACCCAGATTCTCTTGTCTTCTATCATAATCTTATCTTACTTATTTAAAGATAATCAAAATCTCGCTAACTTATTAAATAGAACAGTTCTTATCCCAACTGAACAATTAAAGAAGACAAAAGTAAAGTTATGCTTCAGGACTTTCACACGACTTCTGAAAGGTTTCATTAATAATTTTCTTCACAAAATGCGACTTAAGTATAAAAAAAGAAATGTAAATGATACGGAGAAAAATACTCCTTTTATAACAAATACAAGAATGCGGTATTTGAAAAAAAATCTTATCGTTCCATCTTCTTGTAGCCAGTATTTAATGTATAATTAAAAGAAGGAATAACTCTAAATTTCTCTTATAAGGCACATTTTTTTCATCACAGTTTTTTCTTCTTTTTAATCACATTCATTTAGAGTAAATTCTTTTTTAAAATTATACTTATTTATTTAAACTATGGAATAGGTTAATTTTAGGCAACTTCATTTGTATTCCATAATTGACATAAAAAATTAGGGCCCATTTTAGATGGTTATACTAATTAAATTATGTTGTTGAAATTGTTGTTTTTGTCAACAAATAAAATAGGGAATGCTGCTTAACGTTGCTTACGTTTAAGACAAAAGAATAATATTTAATATTAAATAAAGCATTGTATTTTTTAATCCAAGGAGAATTGTAAATAGTTGAATAAGATAAGAGTTAAGCGTAAAAAAGATAATAAGAGCAGAAAACTGCTCATGAGACGTCCTTATCACTTGATCGAGGTTTAAAATTACGAGGTTCATCGAATTCCTCTTTTTTTCTTTAAATTGCGACGTAAACTAAAATAAATTCAAGTTAAATGAAAAATAACGACAACCAATTGAGATCTATACTAGCCAATAACTCCAATGAATAACAGGAGTTGAACAACTTTTAAGCTACTGCTCCCAGAATATTACACCGGAGAGATCCCTTTATAGAAAAAGACTTCTCTTTCTTTAGAGACTCTATTTTTCAGAAAATACTCGTACGTCCAATTGTTATACATATCTCTCAATTTTTATTATTAAGCATAAAATGCTATTCATGATTTTTGTATTGAGGTGTTTGAAGTCATTTTCTCTTAACGATCAAGTTATATAATCCTCTGAATCGATAAGTGTCTTCATATAGACATTGAATGTATCTACATGAAGATGCATACAGTTTACAACACAAAGGTTCTTGCTATCGTTGTCATGTTTGGCAAAGTGCAAAGGTTTATATAACAAAATAAAGATATAGTCAAATATTGCCAAAGGCGGGAATCACTGCCGTATCAACATCCATGGCACGATCCGAGTACAAGATATCCATGCTGTAGTCTTTGCCTATTTTAAAAAGGGCACCAACAATGGAAGGACAGCTGAAAAGGTGTGTGGGATCAAACACAGAGGTAGCCAATGATATTTTTACTTTGATAATTTAATGCATTTTAAATGAATGAAAGTTAAGCATAAACATGTTTCAAGTATTTGAAACATATTTACGGTGAATTACGTGAAACTGAAAACAAGTCAAATCAATTTTTCATAATGCTTGAATAAAAATGCTAAGTAAAGAAGGAGAAAAACAGTTAAAAATTTTATTTAAGATAATATTCTGAAGATTGGATTGCTAATGAACTACATATTTTTTATCCCCATGTTAATAATCTAAAGAGATCGAGAGAGTGAAAAGGAAAAAAAAAATATTTTTATATTTATAAAATTACCATTAATAAATTATTTAAACGTTTGAATGATCTATCAAAATTGATGAATTTAAACTTCTCGATCTCGAAAAGAAAAACAGTAGCCGTTGTTTCATTTTATAAACTAAAATAACAAAGCACCATTTTTGAAAGCTTCGATAACTACATTAATACAGAGCATATTGCCACTAAAACAAAACCTACCAATATACTATTCATTTGTTATTAGGCTTATCACTCGACTTAGCCTTCACCTTCCTAAACCCTCAAAATCAACCCATCATAAGGCCACAACACTGCTTATCTCGCCCAAAAGACTTGGGCGAAAATCTCTGGCACGTCTCGCGAGAAACAAAAATATCTTCGCATAAACAGTTTTCTTTAGGGTTGAGACATAATACTATCATAAAAGTGTCTTGGTAAGGCGGCCGTTGAGCTACAAAATCACGTTCCGCCGTTACAACCAGGGTCCACGTTTTTATCTGATTTTATGACACCGGTCTGGCCAGTTTCGTTTTTCCTACAGTAATACCTTGTTGGACGCAGAATGACAACTGCTGTTAAAAGGATGGCGACTCCCCGATGTGTCAGTTATGGGAGGCTGTAACTCATGGGAACGGAACAAAGAAGGCGCGATAACCGTTTTAGGGACTATATATAAGGGGTTGAAGTGCTGGAATGCTTATGACACGCACAAAGACCTGTGATAAAGTACTCTTCTTTAGTCTGTGAATGAGATGGGATACCAGTTTTGTTAACCATTTTATTTCAAATATACCATTTTACCTAAAACAATCAAGTTATTTGATATTGTTTAAGTACTTCAAGCCTTACAATGTTTAAAGTCAATACGTTTGATGGCCGTGTTTTTCAAAGAAACAAACGAAACGGATATAATTTTTGTAAACCATTATCAAGAACCACAGCCTTATGTGGTAAAGGAATGTTTGTTTGCATTGCTTCAATTTTTAAAATGAACACATGCATAAAGCGAATCGAATTTCACGATTTAGAATAAAAATTAATTTTTAAAGTTAATATACAGTACAAGTTAAAATTATTAGATGAAAATGAACCTAAAAGGTAAAATAAATATGGTAAAAACATTTTATAACATAAAAAAAAAACTTATCCATATATATGTATATATATATACAATATTTCTATGTATTCAATTTTTACATATATAAATATAATTTAAAGCTAAATATAAATAAAAGAGTAACAAGACATTAAGCACAAAGTTTTTTTTTTTTTTTTTTTTAGTTTCTAGGGATTTTTAGTCTCAAATACTAAGATTTCCGGGTGCAAACAGAGTTTAAGTCCAGACAGACTTTTGCTATATTTTCCTAAGCAACTGGGAACCGGGAAGTATCTAAAATTATTCTAAGTTAAGTATCTTGATATTAAATAATTAATAACTAATATACTTTTAGATAATTTCCAAAAACAAAATCTTTGAAAATAATATTAATTTTCGAAAAAGTGACAGAAAAAAAGCAATAATTCATAAAAAAACATTGAATCATTTTTAAAAGAATTTAAACCAAATCTATATATACATAGCAGCACAAAACAATTAAACCAATATTGTTAATATTTTTTTAAAAAAAGCCGCACTTATGAATAAATTATCAAGATAATACATTAAAAATATATTTGAAATGTAATTAAGAGCATAATAACCACAAAAAAAAAATTTAAAATATTTTATTAGAGAAAAACCTATGGAATTATAACATAAGAGGCTAACAGCGCAAATAAAAAAAATATCAAATACAGTTACTTATGGCGCCATCTAGTAAAAGTAAAATATAAATAAATTTGAAATATTTTTTTTTTGATAGAAAATTTGTTATTAGTTGTGAATTCTACTTTTTTGTGTAAAATATGATAAAAATAATTAATCTGGATTTATATAAAATGTTTTTGGAGTGCAGATTAACTTTTTTCTCCAATTTTTAGCAACAACACTGAAAAAGAATATTCGTCACATTAGTCTGAGTTTATTGCACTCTCTTCGTCGAGTTTTACAATTACATCATATTTATTTCATACAAACTTAGTATTTATCACGTAGTTGAATTTCTAATTCTATTCATCTAGCAAATGATTAATCTTTCTATTATGGATCCTCCACTTATTTGCTGAAGAGTGGCCCATCATTATAATCTTCAATAAATAAGTCGATTTTGCAAAGGCCCTATTGACTAAGCTAAGATACGGTTAAAACGGGGGACACTTGGTAGGCACTGTATTTGAATTTCCTACAGAATTTTGGGTGCTACCCTGTGTTTCCCAACTGAATCTAATTTAGTACTGCCCAGTGTACCGATACAGTTTGCGCAAAGACTTGATCAGCTTGGATATTCAATCCCAAATGGCCATCCCAGTTTATTGAATAGCTCATCGCAAGGACTGATTTGGATATTCGATAGATCCATGAATAAGCTGAGTGCTGTGATAACTTGATGTAGAAGGGGGACGCCATTAAGTTCTTGTTTCAATTATGCTAGTGTTTAGAATGTTCAAAGACGTTTGAATCTGAGGAAGAAATATTTAGCGAATTGTTTGAATACGCGTTTGTAATTTTTATTAGTTTCCAAAGTACTTGTGAAATTATGTGATTTACTTTTGTTTATATATTGTAGGATATGTATTTGGACTCCTCAAATTAAGATAACTTACAGAAAAAAAATTACTGAGAAACACTACAGAAAAAAATTTTTTTTTTCAGTTTGTATAAGTACTTCAAACGGAAGGATATTAAAGTTCATAATTTTATTTTCAAAAAAGATTTTAAAACTTTTGAATCTTTTAAATTAAATTAAAGTATTATGCTTGATTTTAGTATTTTAGATATATATTGTAAAAGAGCTCGAAAAATACACAACATCAAATAAATATTATGGAAAAAGATACAGAAATATACATTAAAATTGAGTAAGATTAATATTTTGCTCAGGAAACCAAAGTGGAAAGAATACAGAAGCTTAAGCAGTGTAAAAATTTAAAGGGAATAAAAAAGTGCTAACAGAGAGACAGTGCTATATTTTACCATAATGTGAGTTTCTTGCACGTTTGCATTTTATTTTACATTCGTAAAGAAAGAACAATATATTTTATTTCAAACAAATGCCACTTTATCACGCAATTCTGGAAAGAGATATAGCAAATCTCATATTCAATTATTTTAGTACAGGGAATTATATTTCATGTTTAATAATATAGGTCTAGTTATGATGAACTTAAAATGTTGATATATACGAAATTCACTGAGAATTTTGAGCAACTTGAAACTTGCAAAAACTACAACTTGAAAAAACATTATGTGACAGCAAATCCATAGTGACAATTCTATTGTTAAATTATCGATTTTCTTAACATCATAGTTGTTCATTTTAATCTGTAAGTTTCTTGAGTATGTACGTATATAAAAAATGGTAAATATGTTGTTGACGCTGTTGTTTACTGACATGGGCCACCTTTGAAATAAAAACTGCGGTGTTGTTATGTTTATTTGCATGATATTTTATAAATGCAATGCTACTTGAACAATTTTGGAACATTGTATTCCAGAGTACAGATTTAATAGTTTGGTAGATATGTAATCTTGTTTCAATAAGTGGGGTTTTCTATGCATTCAAAATGTTAATTGTAAAATTAAAATTTTCTTACTGGTTCAGAAAGAATTCTATAAAATATACTTAAAGACAAAAAGGTAAATAATATCAGTAAGTTTTTTTGTAAACCGCGAATGATTGCGTTTATTCCGAACTGTTTAAATTAGTGAACATAGCCTCGACCTCAAAGCTGCCCTCTTTACATCGATATCGGTTTCTTCATTTTAAATTACAGTTAGATGCAGATAATACAATATCTACTTAAAGTATTTCTCTCAAAAGTTTCATTATATTAAATTTAAAGCACTTCCATTACCCATTGTATTCATTAGATGTAAAAGACTCTCAGGAAATAAAAGATAATGGCCGTGCAGCTCCAGTCTCTATTGTTACTTTAAAAATTAACCTTAAATGTATCATAAAATTTGCGCTAGTTTTTAAAAGCTTTAAGGACAATAATGAGTATGTTTATGTGATAGATACTTAAAGAATTATTGAATATATTTAATTTCAAAGAAAAGCTTGCTATATAAAGTGGGTAATAAAAACATAGCCCTGACCTATGCATCTGAGACTTGGATCCTCTAAAAAAGAATTAGAAAAAAAAGAAGAGGCTGAAACTGTGCGATTTGTAAAAGAAAGATCCTTTAAATTTACAAAAATTCTTAAGACATTGATGTTATGAAATTCATAAAATTAAGTAAAGTTAGATTTGAAAGCCATATTTGCAGCTTGGATACTACTAGCCATCATATAAGATCTTCAAACATAAACCTGTGGTTAGTAGAACTAGAGGACGACCAAGACTTCGAAGTGACTGAACTTCATTAACACTGATTTCAAGATAATTAAGGTATGGGACTGGAAACAAGGAGTGCTGCTAGGATAATTATTCTGGAGAAGATCATGGCCCACCAGGGCTGTTGAGTCAACGATGATGACAATGAATAAGAACATATAATTACTGTTTAATACCTTTTGGAAAAATAATAATACATAAATATCTGATTGCGTGGTTACAATTGCAATAAATAAATAAACAATGTATAAAAATAAAATAAAATAAAATATCTATTAGACTTATTTGAATTTCGAAATTTTTTTTCCTTATAGAATATCCTGAGATGCACGCTGTGATTGGTACTACAGTTTCCCTTCCTTGTAATCTGAGTCCTCCTTCACCGGATGACTCCTTCTCATTGGTGCTGTGGTACAGACTGGACCTACCCAATCCCATCTACACTTTGGATGCTCGTAGCGCAACAGCGCCCGGCGATGCTACACACTTTGCTAATAAGGTTAGTTTATCCTATAACTATATTACCATTCGCAACCGAAGTATCTAATATGCAACATTCTATTAGTTCCGTACGCTTCGGAATATTATCATTGTGTAGTGTGTATGTATCTGTACGTCCTGTTTTGTTCTTTGTTAATTGTATATCTATAGTTAAAAGCTTATTTCTGAATTAAGTAGAGCACTACAATGCTGTTCATTCGAAATGCAACACCTTGAACTAGTTGCATCGTAGTAAAATTTTTTAGAAAGGTAACACACACTACAAAGGTTAAATAATTGAAAATACTGTCTTCTGCAAGGGAAAAATAATGATGAAATCAGTATTAAGTATTGCCTCAATGGCTGTGAAAAACTGTTGCTATGTTTTTCAGTAATAGTTGAAAAAAGTTTTGCTCATCTTGTTCAGGGTCTAAAAGCCGATGCTCTACCGAAATGTTGCTAGAATCAATCTAGAGCCACAACCATCCTTCGATCATCGACTAAATGTGTTCGACACATGGTGGATCGAGATAACTTACAAGCCCAGATAGTAAGGCAATTTGATGGGTGAATAAGTCTTAAACATTGCGTATCACATGGTGTCATACATTGCCAGGCAGAACAGTGGTCGAAAACACCAGTTATGAAAATAAAGAATATTTATAGGCTCCAAAAATTTTAAAGAAGAGATAGCACTGGTTGTGTGTGTGTGTTCATTTTACTAGTGCTGCGTATTAAGGAGGGTATTTTTCTTATATGAGAACAGTAATAAACTTTTCCTTTTACTCCCCCTCCACAAATAAATCTTTGTCAATATACATCTCTTTTGACTCATCTTTTATATAAAGTTCGAAAACATTAAGGTTTCTAATAAACATATATTGGTTTACCGCTTCAATGGTTCAAATATGCATTCAAACTGTTCGTAAAAGGTTTTGTCTTATGAAATAAATAATAAAAAGTTTACATCAGTGCAAGCAAAATTTATCCTTATTATTACTAGCATTTTGTTTAAATATTGCAGACATGTTAGTTAGGATTTCATCAAAGGATTTGATAGAATGAATTTCACACACTAAGTGAGCATGGACGAGACCATTATAACTCACACAACTTTATTTGCGATACTGGCTTAATTAAACTACTGTGCAGTTGGCTTTTCTTTTATAAATGTCCGCAATAAATTACAAGGGGCGTAACTGTATCTGTTCCGAACTAATTCATAATCGGCGCTGGCACATTGCATTGCAGTGTTTTTATTAAATATAAAAGAAAAGGCATAAAAATATTTTAATACTTAATGTAAATTTTCTTTGATTTTTTTCGTTAAAAAAGTTTGTTCATAAGCTATTATTCTTTGAAAAACTGCTTATAATTAAATAGTTATTATTATTGTTATTATTGCTATTTAAGGCGACACGGTACCATCTTTACAATTTTTTTTTTATTTTTAATATTTGACATTTGGTTTTAATTGTATTTTATAAAGGTTAATATTTAATAATAACTCCATACAAAAAAATGTTAATTTCTTGCAAAATGTTTGTAAAATTTAATTTTTTAAAAATATTTTAAACATTTTTTAAATTCCTAATCCTTTTTTAAATATGTTTTTTTCTTTCAAATTTTTTTCCAAGTACCTTATAATATACTACATAAAACTATGCATCGGTTTTTTTCTGCTGTTGCTCTTTAATCTTTTATTAATTTTTTTATTGTTAAACTTCCAAAAATTCTCGAAAAAACATTAATTTTGATTTTGAATTTTCTTTAGAAAAAGTACTAAACATGTTAGAGCTAATTCCATGCACAGTTTTACAAAACATACATTTCAGAACATGTATACAAAGTTTCAAATCCTTACTTCACTTATCAAAAAAGCCTTAGGGTTTTGAATAACAGTATATGTACAAAAATTCAACATGGAGAAAAATGAGTTTAAAGTTTTCATTCCTTGAATAGCATGATAAAAAATTCCTCCAATAATCTGAAACTTTTATGGAATGTTAATTAGTTTGTTTCAAACTACTTAGCATAAATTTTTTTAAAAATTTACACGAATAAAAGAATATACTTGTATAATGAATATATAAAAGAAAACAAACAAAAAGGTCAATATTTCATAAAACATTATCTTAACAATTTTTAAAAAAAGTTAAACACACACTTTAGAGTTAATTCCATGCACAGTTCTATGCTACCATAGTAAACAACATATACACAAATATTCATACTATTTTTTCATAATTTTAAAAGCCTTAATATATTAAAAACTGTTCCGAAATGGAAGAAAACGCAAAAAAAAAAAAAAACACTTTTCAATTTAAAGCTTCTTATAAAGAACAATATTTCACAAATAAAATACATAAAAAATTGGAAATTTACAACCAATAATTTGCTTAAATAAGTTTCTTGAATGTTTTTTATAGTAATTACATGTTGAAATTTCAGATATGGGAAATAAAGCATTACTAAAATAAAGTGTGCAAAACTGCGAGAAATTCGAAGTTTCACTGTTGACTGCAATTGCTTTTCTTACAAATTAAATTTTGTTAAATGTCTAGCATTCAATCAATGTTATAAAAATTAAAACATAATATAATATAGTAAATATAAATAAAAATAAAATAAATTAAAATATTGCATACGTGATCAACAATTTAAAAATTTCCGTCTTTATAAGAAACACCTTTTTCACGAATGAATTGCTCTCTGCGTTTACGAGCTAGTTTGATTTTTTTCTGCACCAAATTGTACAACGTTATTTTTCTTCTTTTTCTTTGATATACTCTTCTAAAATCTTTATAAATTGTTAAATTTTTCGCTATGCTGTTCAGATAAATTTTATTTTCTTGTTGCATAAATCCAAGTGTTTGCAAAGTTCCAACGTTAAATTCAGATACTGCATCACAAACTGCAATATTCACTCGTTTCAATGATGCGGATGATATTTTAGAGCACTTACTCCAAATAATGCTGTGCAGTGTTTCATTGGAATTTTGAGTCATGCACCGAATGCAACGCTCCAATAAATCATTCGAAGCAAGTCTCTGGTAAATTGACAATATTTTTGCCAAGTGTGCCTCATTCACTGGTGTTTTTACCAGTTTTTTGTGCAAACCTGGTTTTCTACCATTTGCAATAGCTGACTGATAAAAACACCAAGACTCTTGGTTGAAGGGCATTTAAAGTGCTGGGATTTTCATCAGTGGAAATGCTATGGAATAATGTAGCATATATGGCAGTCTTCATGTTTTCGACAATACCTTTGTTGCTTAAAATGGCATTCTGATAATATTGCGTAAGCTTTTTTATGGTTTCATCTTTCAAACTGCCATAAGATTTTCCACCGAGAGTAACTCCTCTTGAACGCCATTCCTTTACACATTTTCGGAGAGCTGTTCCCAGCCGCTTGCTCACATGGTTCACACACTCTTCTCTGTTTATTTTAACATCTCCATTGTCTTTTGATTCAGTCAGATGTTGAAATGCTTTGGAATCACCCTCTCAAAGTACTGTCGTGTATCTAAATCCAATCTTTTCAGATGTCGACCACAATTCGGATGCTGCATGGACTTCCATCGAACCTGAAGAGCCACAATGGTTTACACTACAAGAATCTTTATGAATCAAGAATCTCAAAAATGCTTGTGTAGCTCACAAATTAATATCGTAGGGCTGATTTAGTCCATTTTTTTCATTAAAAATCTGCTCAGAAGTTTTCATTTCATTAATAATATCAGCTCAAGAATCACACACAACTTGAATATTTTCACAAAATCCATAGACTCTTCCAAAATTTACTTGCAAAGAAGCATTTCTGCAAGTATTACATAGAATATTTTAAAAAAGATTCGTTAATGCATTTTTATCAACAATGACGTATGTTGAAGATCTGGATTTACCAATATATTTTTCATCCAAACGAAAAAAACTCTTGCATTCTTCTTCAAGTTTTGCACACCTCAAGTTAGTGTTTTGAGAAACTTTTGAACTTGTCTAAGCATCTAGAAACCACCTCTTCGAAGCTTTCATTGGGGCAGACTTAGTATGTCTTTTAGGCCTAGGCATGTTACACTTTTAAACTTTTTGGAGAAATCAAATTAAATTTTTAAATGAAAAATATTTCAAAACGCCAAATTCCTTGTCGTAAAGCAACTTTTCTTTCTCTTTAGAACAAAGAGTACAAAAATATAACTAAATTTGCATTAACAAAACTTCACAGAAAACGCAGTAGAATAACTCTCGTATAATCAAAACAAAGCAATGATTTCATTTCAGTTTAAACACTAGTCAGCGTGGAATTAAAAAAAAAAAATGTTCCTTAATTTTTCAGGCTCTTTTCTAGCAGACGATCTGAAAAGTGGGCGTGGCAGCTTTGTTTAGTCTACAGTCATGCAGCAAAAATGGATAAATAACTCAATAAAAAAATACAGCTACAGAGCTCTGAAATTTTGCAGACACATTTAGAAGAAATAAAAGTATCATATAAGTCAATAAAAAAATCGATTGTTTGACGATTTTTAGGGTACCATATCGCCTTAATGCGTTGAAACGAATGATGTATAGAAGTAGTATATTTAATTCATTATAATTTAATCTGATTATTTCTTCATAGTTTTATTTACTGCATATACATTTTACTTATACTTACTAGAAATGGTAAATATTCATGGAATGAATATAAAAATAGCAGTGCACCTGAAAAGTAACCATTTGCCTGAATTAATTGACCAAAGTGTCAATGATATGAATTGCACAAACATATTTTATACAGTGGCTTATATCTCACAGCATTTGATTTTACTTCAAACACTTTCAAATGTAAATTTTTTCCCCTCATTATTTAAAACTACGTTACTCTGTAAAAAAGTGTTATTTTGCGAGATAACTAACCTTGTTAGAGATGCATTGCTACAGATTTGAAACCAGACATACTAACAAGACGTTTTCCGCAAAATCCACGTTATAACACAAATCTATATTTTCAAGTTAATTTTATTTAATTTATAGGTATATTCGCGCGCGTATAACGTGCACTCTCTTTTTTACGAAAGAACTTGAAATATATTTCTGAAGTGATCTTATGTTTTGAAGCAATTTTTTCGAAGTATTATCCCAAGCTTTGGGAAAAGTAGTATACTTTTTGAACTACAACATTTTAAGTTAACTAGGTGTGCCGTTTCTCTGAAATAAACAGTGTATAATTTCAATATAATTAGAAGACGGATATTTTTTTTATGCTTATCACTTTATTTATATTTGAATATATCATTTTTATACTCTGTGTACAACGCGCCCCTTCTAAATTTCGATCCTTTTTCGTGTTCAAAGTGCGCCTTGTACGTCAGATTTTAAGGTACTTAAATTGAGAATTATTGAAGAAAATATTCATCACTGTGAATTATAATGGTTTATAAAATGAAAAATCTTACTATGTATTAACACCTTAGTTTTTCTTTTAACATACAATCAAAGAAAAAAGAGCTATAAGGAACAATTGTTCATACAAAATATTCTACTTCCAGAACAGATTCCCGTAATTAATTCATTGTCATATATTTTTAAATTTATTTTTTCATAAAACTTAAAAAAAATAACAAGTATAAATAAAAATTGCATATAAAATATGCAACACACATACTTTAAACATAGATGCAGTTTCAAAAATAGATACAATGAATAAATAATTTACCGTTAAAACAGGCGTGTAACGCACACTTTTAACGCGAAAAATAACATCGAAATTTGCGGGTGCACATTATACGCCGAGTATAAAAATGCTAACTTTTAAGAAAAAGGAGCATAAAAAAAGCTTGACTTTTTCATAGATTGAAATGGTGTGTTTATTTAAAATAACTGAAATATATATATATATACTAGGGAACTTGAAGGATTGAAGTTCTAAAAGTATACTAAGTTTTTTAAATTCTAGTACACAACTTTGAATAAATGGCTTGAAAGCATATGAGCATTGCACACGTATATATATAACAGGTTCCTTCATAAAATACGGGGTGCTTATTATACGGTGAATATACATAAATATTAAAGTATCAGTGCGCTTTATACTTGTTATTTTACGGTACACATACATGTACATACATATATATCGCTAAAACATATGCGAACTTATAAAATTTGTGTTCTAAAATCATAGATTTCGAAAATTTTCATTCAATATTCAAAATAGTTATAAAGACTGGATCTATTAGTCTCAAAAGTTTTCGCAACGCAGAAGCAATGCTGCTCGAGAAAACTTATCGAAAAGCTTAAAAGAGCATTATTTATGATGTCTATGGTAAAAATATTAACACTTTTTTTTAGAGGAAAAAATAGGGCTTTATTTCTAATTTTAGGCAAAAAGAGTCTTAAAAAATAACATATCAACAACTGTTGAACAGCACTATAATTTTACACATACAAAAGTAAATTAACCCGTAAGGTATCTTGTTTGTTTTATAAAGTTATATATATATATATATATAGCTCTCAGAGAAAAGCGGATAGATCTCACTGCTTTAATCCAGCCAGGGAAGGACATATCGGAATGGAATGTCCTATCGATTTGGTTAGATAATGTGCATGATTTGAATATCGTGCGAACCATTTCATGGATGAGATTCAGAATTGAGTTGTAGGCGGAATAGTGCAAAAGAGAGGGGTAACATGCAATACCATCAGAGGAAATTTGCAAAAGCATGAATATAGTAATGGTGATAAACATTTCTCCCTCGTGAACTATTCTTAGGGCACCCTTACCTTTATTTCAAAGATCAAAGTTAGGATACATTTTAAAATAGATAAATGTTTCAAAATTTGAATAATTTGTTCACAATTCCATACACATATATATTTTTATTTTACAGGTCATTAAAATTTTAAAAAATTATATATATATATAATATTGTTAAAATTAATCAGATAATAGAGAATAACAGAGAATATTTTGTAAAATGGAAAGAAAAGATAAATTTAAATAGATTTCAATGGTATTTTGAAATATGTTATAAATCATTTCTCGTTAAAGTAAAAGTTTAATATTTATAACAGAATATCTGAAACCTGTGTCCCAAATTTTCATTCACTTCTATACCTCAATGGGCTGAATACAACCGTAATAAACAGGGATTTAGTTATTTGTAAGAAATGTACCTTAAAATCGCATGTCAAAATTTTTTATTTCGGGAACCTTATTTTTTATATTGTGAAGCATTTATTAATGTGTAAAGCTATTTTTTTAGAAATTTCATTATTCAAAGTTTTTATAAAATTAAATTTCAGTTTGCGAGTTTTCATTTTATAAATGTTTCCATGAAACAGACTCTTCAGACATTGTCATATGATAGTTCATTCTTTTTTATATCTAACTACTATTCTGAGGTTTAAAGTTAAGGAAATCAATCACTTAAGAGGTTCTCATCTAGATTTTAGCTATATTCCTTTAAAAATTAATCTCGATAATCAATAATTCTCGGTATTATATTATATTAAAACCCATCTAAAAGAAATTGTATTTTTATTCTCTTACAAATTTTGAGTAAAGATCTTTTTCTAGTTATTTTTCAAAACTACATAATATCAAATAAAACAAATTGAAAATGCTTTCTTTAGCAAATAAAATACAAAAAATAATACGTAGAATAATTTTACTGATTTAGACGAAGCAAAAATGTTCCATTTTAAAATAGTAAACAAATTATTTAAAAACTAGTAATTGTCACTTCGACGATATTTAAACTTAAACTATCTAATGTGATTTTTAATTATATTAGATAATGTAAATATATATTCTTAGGAAATATTACATAACCCATGTTAAACCTATTTTCACTAGGTTGTCTTAAAAAGGGAGGGGGTAAAATTAATTGTCAATGAACTTAAGAGTTCCCCACAATTTCATGACACTCAGAAAGAAAACATCATTTTGCGTATTTTTTTTACAAATAAATTTATCTATAAGCTATTGACAATTATACATTAATGAATAATTAAAAACTAAATTTTCTGTAATTGAGATTTTGGTAAAAAATTTCCTCAGACACAAAAATGTGCATATACATATAAAATTAATAAAATTCTTCCATCAGATGCGTTAAAAATTTACAAACTGTTTTATTTCGTAGTTGAACTCTTTATTCATCCCAGACTTTAAAATGTTCTTTCATCTCTACTTCAAAGTCATTAAGTTATCTAGCTCGTCATCCTAGAGATCCATGTCAAGAAAATTACGTGCAACAAAGAAACATGATAATCTCAAGACATGTATTTTCCAATTCATCATACTTAACAACAGCGAAGATTACGAAGTGTATATTTCTCAAACAAGTAATAATACATCTTTCAGTCTCATTATTAATGAAAAAGAAAAATGCTCAAAATAATTTGAGTTTGATGAACAAAAATATGCCTTTGGAATTCATCATATTATTGACTTGTAAAGCTTATTTTTGGGAATAACTAAGTATGAAAATATCAAATAATAATTCCGTATTATTTTAAAATATGTAAAACAAAATGTAGCTATTCTTCATACATTATTTGCTATTAAATAATTTCAATTTTATCTTCTGTGAAGTTAGTGGTAATCTAAATAGTAGCAATTGCTACTCCTCAAAGCACATTTCAAAAAGAGAACAAAAATTCTCTTTTTCGGAGAATTTTAATATATCTGTATTTAATGAAAAAATATATAGTTATCCTTCTTTCATTCCATTTTATATCCTTAGTTAAAATGACAGCAAATAAGCGAATGATGACATTTTAAAAAGAATTAGATAATTTTAGATTTTTTTTAAAAAAGATACAAATTTTAGTGTACTTAAATGCGACAGCAAAATATTAAAGATTAAAAAAATATATATTGCTTTTTAATATAAAAACTACTTTTCTATGATGTCAGTTAATTTATGAATTAAAATTAATGTGAATTATTGTGTATTTGTGAAAAATGTTACGTAACATCCTCATTCAAAATTTTAGTAAGAAATAAAACATTAAATGGTGATTTAGAAGTAATAAAAAAAATCGCACGATAGCTTTCAAAATTTCGAAATAAACGTTCTTAAAAGTTCTAAATGAATGTAAATGCATTATTTTAGAATAATTATTTGCTTAAAACATTTAAATCTCCTTCTGGTTTGTCCTTAAAAGTCCATCATTTACTCTTGAATATATTAAAAGGAAAATTTTTGAAATTAAAAGTATTTGTCCATAATACTTAGCAGATAAATATTAAGCATGCTTGTCAAAAATATCAGCAAGTGGTAGGCTATTGTTTCAATGATTTTTAAAATGTGTGGCGGGAAAGAAAGAAACAATACTGAAACAATGAAAAAAGCTTTTGGCTTAATGCAAATGCTATGCATTGGAAAATGCTACAATTTGGTTTGAAAAACAAAATACATTATTTTTATAGAAATAAGAAATATGTTTTTAATTTTTTTCTATAAGACTCATAATAATATAGGATCGATACATCAATGAAAGAGTTAACAAAAATTAAATAAAAACCGTTAAGGAATCGGTTACATGAAACCGATTCTCGCCAAAAGAAACTTAAATTATGTAAGATTTCAGACCCACACAGAGAGATAAAGAGAGCAACGAAAACTATATGAATCGAATTGTTCATATTTAGAATGTTGGGAAAACGCATTACAATGCTTCATAACAGTCCTACGAGTCTCAATTTCGTGACGCGGTGATATTTAAAAAGGAAAAGTGAGGAGAAATACTGCTCAGGCAAATTTTTCATAAACCGTAATTTTTGGTGTTTTCAACACTTTAAGGCTACACAGTACCCTAAAAAAATTCTGCATTTTCTTGTTGTCCATATTATTGTGAAGCTTGCCACCAAATTTCAGATCTGATAACATATTAGGTTTTAAGATATTTGAAATTATCGAGCTTAGGTTTTGGTTTCGGCTTCTTAGGTTCAAGCATTTATCCACTCTTAAACTTAATTAATTAAAATTATTTTTCAGCATAATCAACTTTTTCAGTGTGTGAAATGGTTGTTAATTTGAATTTGCATTACTAGAATCATTTCTGCTTGGTTATGCTTTGAGTTTTTTGAGTTCTCCTAATTACTTGTTTAAGATTGATTTCAAGGCCAATTTTTGTCTAAAAATAATATGTATAACTTAAAAGCCCTTTCATCATTTTTTTTTCCTCCTGAAAAAATGCCTCGGCCAAAACTTTCTCAGGATGCTATGATAAACAATATTTAGAAGACAAGGAATAAACTATTTAACCAGTATTATGGTCAGCCAACCTTCCCCCTTTCTGTTAATAATACTAAGGGGAAACCTATTGAAAATAATGGATAGTCTATCTAAATCCATTACAAGAAAAAGGTAACTTACCTAAAAATTGAACTCAAAAATGCAGAGTCCGCGCTAAATTTGAGTACAATAAATGAGTTATTGCCAGGTTCTGGACCCAAATGCAAATTCAGAGCATGAGGATGGCTGAGTAGTAGCATTTAGTAAAAGTATGAAAATAATACAACTAAATAGAGTGTATAAATATTACCATTACTTGAAGGGCACTAGAATTATAAATGTATTTAAATATTAAAAATTTACTATTGTTAAAATAAAACTAAGATGATAAGTAATTTTATCTGATATTAGAATATGGAGTTAACTATATCTATATGGGAAAAATAATAAATTTATAATAATAAACTTTGAAAATAAAATTAGCTAGGAGTTGTAATCAATACAATATTTGTAGATTTTTTTTAATAATTTTTTACTTTTAATTCATTGTCATAAACTAAATATATATATATATATATATATATATATATATATATCAGTGCTGACTATTTCCATGTGATTTACATATCTACCATTTTTTTTGTTGCTAAAATAAAAAGGAAAATTTAAATGAAAGAGGAAGAAAGAAAATAAATCTCTTTCAAAATGATGAAAGTTATTATTGTCATTTTGAATAGAAAATTCCACAGTAATTTTTGCAAAATTCTTTTGTTATCCTTGAGAAATCTTTAATATGTATCGAACTTTAATATTTATCGAACCCCTTCATTGCTCTTATTTCTCCTTCATTCTTCTTATTTGTTCATCACTGCAAAAATCATCTGATGTAGTTGCACTTACCTGTCTGTTTCGATCTTTCAGAATTTATCTATAAGGAGCTAAAGAACTATACATTTATCTTTAAAATTTTCCGCAACCAACTACTGAAGCATTACAGTTGGAAATGCCCATTGTTAAAGAAAATTGGAAAACAAAAAAGTCAGCTGTAAAAATTCCCCATATAGAACGAAAATAATTCATTTTTTTTAACTTGTGTTATATCACAAAACCATATAACATAAATTTAAAGCTCTGTGCCTCGTAATATCGAATCCGTGTTATAATAATCAAAAATTTGTACCATGTAATAGCAAAATGTGTTTTACAAGTACCATAATATACGAAGGACACCTATAATTGCATCATGCAAAAATGTACGAAATCCTAAGGTAGAATGTTTCAATTGTTATGTAACTTTAAGTATGTTAGTTTAAGTTTCATCAATCGGAGTTTCTCAAGTGCAAAGTAGTAATTTTGTATCCTCTTTTAAAAACTCTTATTTGCATGAAAAAGCAGTTGCATAACATCTTTCGAGACTCAGATTTTTATACGGTTCCTCATAATTCCTTTTATGTAACTTTACCGAGGTAAAATAATCGAGCAAAAGAGACACGATAAATTAATTGGTTTAAAGGAAAATAGAACATTGTTAGCTAATATACAATATAGAACAAAATATTCCGACACATTTTACAAAATAAATTAAATACGGTTGTGTGGTAAATAATTAAACTTTTCCCACGGCGAAACTTTTGCTTATGAAACAAAGAAATGTCTCATCCCCTTTATGGTAGCATTGTTTAACTCTAAATGAAGTTCGTATGCGGGTGTTTTGGGAAAAGATGTAATTTTGCAGTCTTAATTTCGAAATATCAACTTACCTAAAATCACTAAATTTAGGGTGTGCTTTTAAAAAAATCTATCGTAATAACAAGAAGAACATTACGTATACTGTATAAAATTCTCAAATTAGAAACAGCAGTTTTAGTCGACAGTGCTGGAAGCGATTTGATCAGTGAAAGAAGTTATAGGTTTAGCTTATATATCCAACGAAAATATTAGGCGAATCTGACGTACATTTGCAAAGAATTATACACTATCAGTGATAAATGCTTCTTGACATTAATCCGCTTGCGACAATGTGTACATTTCTACAAAAAAAGTATTGAACATTCAACCGTACAAAACACAATAATTGGCGTAAATAAATTCAGAAATTTAAATTTTACAATTGAGGGCTCGAAGACCATTTCTTTTGCGATTTATTATCTTATGTGATAAATAAGTTTTTCATGCCGGAAAAAGCTTATGAGGGTATGGAGGACAAAAAACTAGCCCTTTGTTATGTAATCTACCCACAATAAGAAGGAATTTATAGTTTGGTGTGACCTAAAGGATAATCATAACATAGTTTTTTTCCTTTTTTGCTGAGTTGCACTTTGAAATAAAGTGTTCGTTGTTCGTATATATATTTGGAGTATGTTCATCTTTAATATATATCTGTATTGAATTTTTGATACTGAGCTAAATTTTTGCTGTTGTTTTGCAATGCTATTTCCATTACGGATAGATAAGAAAATCAAAACTCTTAATAATAGGTGGTCTTTTAACCATAGCATCATTCTATAAAGGAACCCGAGATTTTTGTTTGACCCTGTCTTGTTTCATGTGACTTTGAAACATATTATTTTTAGTTACTGTTCATTGTTTAAGAGATTGCTAAGAGTACATAATAAAAGGCAAATCTTGCTGGAAAATATATATTTTTCAAACACAATCTGGTTTGAGTTTTTCAAGTAAATAATCAAAGGTTGTTGGTGCTTATAAATACAGTAATTTTATACTTATATGTTGAAGACTTTGAGTTACCAGATCCATCGGAATATACCTTCTAACAAAACGAGTAAGAGTCATTAAAGTATTCGCAACAGATAAACATAATAGTATGTTGTACAATAATTAGTTTATTTTTATAGCAATTCTTGATTTATAATTTTTTTATGTTCATAGAAATATTCCTGATAAATAATGAAAAAATACAATTAATTATCTCCAAACATAAGGCTCTGGTTCCTTATTTAAAAAAAACTGAAAATGAAATGAAGAAATTCCAGCATATGTGAAGGTGCATATTTATCCCAAATGCATTATTATCTATTTTATTGATTTATTTATCATATTGACAGATTAGTGGATCAATGCTTTGACAGTAAAAAGTTATGTCTTAACTTAGAATTCAGGTTTGAGCCACTTGTTAAATGTCATTATACATATGTAAATGTCCTTGAAAATGTTTTTTAAGCTTAGGAATAAATAACATTTAGAAGGAGCCGAATAAGAGAAGAGAAGATGTGCTAAACCAGGGGTCGGCAACCTTTCAGCTGTGGCGTGCCAAACCAACCTACCAACATGATTCAGCGTGCCAAGCAATAGCAAATATTTGAAACAATTTGATTCCCACGACAATACATGCAGAATTAGGAAAAATAGAGGACACAAATTACAAGTTTACTTATATGCTAATTATGCATTATTTAAAGATATTTATTGACATAAAAATAAACATAAAATACAGCTATTACTTCAATATAAATACAAATATTAAAACTGTGCACATAAATATGTATATTTTTAGAAGTTTTAACGAAAACTTAAAATATGTCTGTTCTTCAATATAAATCAAAAATTAAAATTGTATATATATTATGCATTCTTAAAAATATTTATGAAACTAGAAATAAACAACATAAAGTATAAGTGTTCATGCAGCAAAGTTAAATAAAAAATTAAAATTTTAATGAGAATCTTGTCCCTGCAGAGATCTACTTAATGTCGCAATATCAGAGGTATAATTCGTTACTTTCAATTTAACACAGGATTCAGAATGTTCAGCAGTTAAATAATTTCTTTGTGGACTCAAAATATATTTCATATGAGAAAAAATTTGTTCACATAGATATGTGGAACCAAAAGCGGAAAGCAGGGCACAAGCTATTTTTTTCAAACAATTAAATCTTTCTGGCAATGACATCCAGCAATTTAAAATAGCTGTCGATTTATTGCTAGAGTTATCTTCCAAATTTTTCCGTAACTCCGTAAATTTTGTTTTCCATAATTCTGAAGATATTAATTCAATAATTTCCATTTCAAAATTATCAGTTTCCATCCACTCAAATTTGACAAATCGAATGGGATTATTAATGGGTCTATCAGGTTTGATTAGAAAAGAAAATATGGGCATACAAGCTCCTTAAGTGCTTCAACGTAAATTTGAAGTTCATCTTTGTCTACGGTTGATGTATTTGCAAGCGCTTTAACATTTAGTAAGTATTTGTAGGTACTAGTATTAATATCACGGGAAAATATATTTAATTTTGTAGCAAAGCCCTTCCAATATTCAAAAGGTTCAAGTACTGTTTGACTTTTCGTTGCAATCCTAAGTTTAGTTCATTGGGATGTTTAGTTATATCTGTCAGAAACATCAATTTACATAACCATTCCTTGTCGTCTAATTCGGGAAAATTTTGTCCCTTATCATTAAGAACAATTTTAATGTGCTCCATGCATGACACAAACTTATTCAATACATTACCACGACTAAGCCAACGGACATGACTGAACAAGGGAAGATCTCCAATTCACTTTCCATTTCTTCTAAAAGAGATTTAAATTGTCTGTGTACTAATGAAGATTATAAAATTAACTATTTTAACAACAGTATTCATTACAGAAATTAAGCGCTGAGACGAAATTTTGGTAACTAAACTTTCCTGATGTATTATGCAATGGAAGTTCAATATTTTATGTCCAATATGATTTTCAAGAAGTTTGAGAAATCCTTTTTCCTTGCCAACCATTGCAGGAGCGCCATCAGTTGCTACACAAACTATTTTATTTATATTAATATGTTTTCTTTCAAAATGTAAAAAAGAATAGCCTGCCCTCTAGTTGTACCAGACAGAGGAATCATACTGCATAATTCTTCATAAATTCGATTTTTATCGCAATATCGTGCAATTACTGCAAGGCGTGCAACATCATTCACGTCTTTACTTTCATCAAGAGCAATGCTAAATGCAACAGTTTCTTGCAAACTTGAATTTTGTTTCACAGTTACATTTTCTGCCATTTGTGTTATTCTTTTTTCAACAGTTCGCGCAGAAGCAGGTATTTCTTGAATTCGTGATAATATTGTTTGCAAGTTAGGTAAATCACTGAACAATATTTCAGCACTTTTTCAAAATGTATCCTTTATATATTCGCCATCTGTAAAAGGTTTTCCTTTGCCTGCTAAACAATGAGCAATGACGAAACTACATTCTGTCGCTTTTGGTTTGACTCCAATTGTTTGACACAAAAATGTAATTTCCTTTTTATATCCAGAAATAGCTCTTTCTAAAACTTCACATTTCTCATCAGAATTCTTAAATGTGGTCTGGTGTTTAGTTTGAAAATGTCTTTGTACACTTGACGTACGACATACGACACTTTCGCGACATAGCACACATACAGCGCGATCTTTTTGTTGTATGAATCCAAATTCGTTAGTCCATGAATCTTGGAAATCGCGAACATCAAGCTTTCCTTTTATAGTCGCCATTTGATTCAATATGTAACTATTAGCTGGCACAATGATGAAACAAACAACATACAAATTTTCACAATAAAACTAACAACGTGACAAAATTAAAAGTGACCAAAAAATCACGTCTGCATCAAACTAAATTTAACTTTCGACTGAATTCATACTCGGTATTCGTATATCTGCGTGACTAATAGAAAACATAAAAAATGTGTTCTAATATCTATTTCTATTAGCTTAATTCGCTCCAAAAGTAAAACATAAAATAATTATGACTTCTTTGGCACAACACTCAAAAAATTACATTTTCTCTTAATATTTAGTTAAAAAGGACCTTTGTTATGAAATCTGATTCATTTGCCTAATTAACCCACATCATTGTGTGTTTTCTTTTAACCGAATTTATTTCCAATCCAAGTAAATATGTTGATGGAATAACTATTTTTGTTTAATATATTTCAGATGGAATACGTCTGTTAAGCAGAATTTTGATTTATACCTAAGACATTTGTTTTTTCTTTTTCCGTCGATGCCCAAACTTTTGGTGGGTAAAAGACAAACTACTTATTTTTTTATTTACAGAGCCGTGATGAATGATTCTCAATTTTGCAAGTATTACTCAATAATTTTTATTTGTGTTGAATATTTAATGCTAGTAGTAAGTCACATTTAAACAGAAGATGTTTTATTTTACATAAAGCATACAAACTACAAGCAAGCTGATTCAGCAGAATCGTTTTATATAAAAAAAAATCGAAAATGAAAAATAACCTTTATATAAAAATGTACGAGGGAATGAAAGGAGAGACAGAACGATTTAGCTTTATATATAGTATATATCTTATAATTTTGTAGAGTGGTGGCGTGCCACTTGAAATTGCTCCGCGTGCCACATCTGGCACGCATGCCATCGGTTGCCGACCCCTGTGCTAAACCTTAAAGGTAGGATGTCGGCAATTATAGACAATTCTCGTACCATAAGTTGTACCTGACTTTGCGTTCTAATAAAATAGTGGAAGTCAACGAAATAATAAAACAGGCGTTCTGCTGTGTATAGCTTCTGGCTTGAACAAAAAGCAGGAATATGATACACTATTTTAATTATAAAAATATTTATAGTAAGTTTATACTTTGGTTTATAGAATAAAATGCGATTCGGGATATAATCCCACTTTTGAAGTGTTGCGAAAATTTTGAGCTTAAAAATTCTGAACTGCGATAGACTTTCGACAAAAATGAACAAAGGCTTTACGTCCCTTGCGTTTCATGTTTATAGTAATAATGCCACAATCAGTGTGGCTTTAAAATTGCAGTTGAAGTTAGAACCGCGGAAAAGGTAGTGTATTGTCACAGTTGCTAAGAAGTGTAGGAAAATATACATTCTTAAACCTTTCGGTGGTAGACTAATAACAAATTACATGAATTGATATATCGTAAGGTGCATATTCTTTTGACAAATTATAGTTACTATCAAATGGTATTTCTTTATATTTTGAAAATCTGGAGCACAACTAGGATGATTTTAAATCACCGACGTCCTAACAATAGTCCACGAGCAATTTCAATAGTGATGAAATTTTATGAAAAAAAATTCTTATAAAATTCCAGTAACGATGAAGTTAAAAGTAGCTCTTTTATATATCGCTACACTAAAAATCAATCCTTTCGATTTAAATTTCTATGTAAAGGATATTTAGGTTGGTTTTCAAGAGATCTTGAAAATTCTTAATGCGTATAATAGTAATTGTATCAAAATATGAAAAAAGAGACCAAAAACACACTTGTTAAAATATCCAAATTTTTAATAGCAAAATCTACTAAAAATATAATTTAAGAGTTTTGACAGATTATTCGGCAGATATTAAAATGTATGGTATAAATTTTGTTCGTTTGGAATTGAAACATTTTTTTAAGGAGCTAATATGAGTATATAAATCTGACAGATAAGCTGGTTTTCTCCTTGTAATTTTACATTAAGCTATTTCTTAAGTTTGCTAAATTTCGTTTGTAATTCATGCATTGGATAGTTTCTTAGATTCACGTACATTTCAATTACAAACAGTAAAATACGGGGGGGGGGAAGCGTAATAGCTTTTTTTTTAGCGAATTCAACAAAATATGGTAAGTCATTTCGAACAATATCTTTGATAAATTCGTGGAAAGACGAAGCTTGAACACATATGATTTGATACAATTAACAAATTATATTAATTGGCTTTAATTTGTGATGGTTCTGTATGCGACCTTCGCGTTAATCCTCATGAGGAAACTTTGGGGGAGGGGGACTTTGGGCCTTGGGCTTAATTCACAGCCATCCCTCAAGAAGAAACCCTGATTTGGAGATTAGTTTGACTATATAAAGTTAAAGTTTCGTAATTGTAAGACAGAAAGAGCGAAGACACTATTGTGGCCTTACGAATTCGAGATATAATTGATTTTCACAATTTGAGTTCAGAACGGAGTTTGCCACTATACTAAATTAGTGGATTGGGAATTTATAGTCTAATATAGATAAGGTTAAATTAAACTGATTATTAGCGCTTGTTCACTTAGGATTCATTGCTTTCTTTATATCACTCCTAGGGTCTCATCTTGTAGTTTCACTTTTGGTTGATTAGTGTGTTTGAATAATAATAAAATAATTATTATTATGGAAGTTTCTGGTCATGCTTTGTTTCCCCCCACACCCTTAGGTATGCAGAATGGTGAGGGAACGACTTCAACGGGAAGTCGTTCACAAATTCTTCTGATATAGCCAAACACTTTCTGTATAGAATCTGTTAATTTACCAGTGATGAATTTGAACATACTCTTTTTTTACATCATTTTATAAGAGAACAACGAGATTTTAATTTTTCCTGACATCATTAGTGATGCACTAGAACATTTTACTTTAAAGATTATTTTACTGTGTGAATAGTTTTTTGAACTCCTCTAAAGATATCTTCTCCAGTTGTAGAACAGTGAATGGGAAAAAAAAGTTCATTTATTTCATAACTTTTATACATTACTCGAATTAAAAATTACAACTAAGCAATATCGGAAACACTAGTTGAAAAGGGCCAAATAGAAACTATTGAAGTTACTTTTTTTGGCACAATTGATTTAATGTATTTTGTGCAATGTCATCTACTTTTCGAGTTGCTGCGATTGTTGATGAGCCTAGGTTTAAAATAAATAAGCTATTTCTGGACAGATTTCTTGTGTTGTTTTAATCATTCAGTGCTTTGTTTCTTACCGTCAATATATTGTTTCTCAAAAAATAATCTAACTAATAATCCATGCGGAAACTATCACGCTGCTTCTTGCTCATTATTCGATCTTTAAAACAGTAACTACTGAAATTTTAAGCCGCGTTTAAAAAGTTTTATATTATTCTAACTTTAATCTTCCTGTACATTTGGTGTAATTCACAGAATATGTGTCTCATAATAACTCTTTATATTAATTTATTTGAGTATTGATATTGTTTCATTGAAAAAACACACATCTCATTACATGACCCAATCATGAAATATTTACATTACCATTGTTTTTTTAATGCAAAGTTTTACATTTAATGTAGCCATAACAATAAAACGCACATCAGCTATCTCCACCACAATGACATGGATTTGACACTTGTGGAGTGGAAGTCATCCTACATTCTTGATCCGGAAATTCAGTAGAAAATTTAGTGGGGCTTTTAGGGTTAAAAATTAATAGCTTCCATAGCTGAGAGATAGTTTTGAATTTGAAAGTTATATTTATACTAATATTTGCTGCTATTATGATAAAATAAAGATCCATGCATATATTCGAAATAATTAAAATGTGTGGGTCTCACTGAATTTGGTGTTTCATTAAATTAAGTGAATGCTATCTTTCCAGGTCCTGGGTGGCCGAGCTCGTTTCAATTTGAGCCCTCAGCGCCCCTCTGCTGCCTCCCTCACTCTGGAGAACGTACAGAAGGATGACGCTGGTGAATACCGATGCAGGGTCGACTTCAGGAGGGGAAGGACTCTTAGCTGGCTCGTCAAGCTCAATGTTATCGGTGAATATCCATTACACTGAATAATATTCATAGCGCAAATAGTACCTAACATATTACATTAAGAAATTTTCGTGATTTTCTTTTTAAATATTAAACCAGCTTAGTTTTATATAATTTTAAGAAAATCGCGATAATTGTCAAAAACTCTTAAAAATAATATCGATGCATTTTTAGAACTAGAAAAATTTCTATGTGAACAATTACTTCAGTTCCTTGTAAAATATTATTTTTATTCTTATATATTCTATATACTCAAATACTATTAGGTGAGATGTTTTATATTTCAATTTTTTTTGAGAACTCAGACCTCCAAATTAAAATTTATATCGGTTCATAGAAAAGTAAGAGTCTAAAAGCATTGTGTAATTCATTCGTCACATTTAAATACATGGTCTTATCATATAGTAAATGTTCCAAACTCAGATGGGAAGAATATTGAATAAAGAGATGCGACCAGAGAAAATTTTCATTGAGATGCTACATTTTAATTATAAAAATAAATTTAATGTTTTGAATTAATATCTTAAAATACAAAATGAAACAAAATTGTTCAAAAATATTTTTTTAAAAATCCTTTCTTTTTCCCATTGTTACAAAAACTTACCTTGAAAGAAGTAAGAAAATGAATAAATAAAAAATACGAACAAGTACACATAGTTAAAAAACGTAAGCTTTACATTTTATTTCTTTGCAGTGCCTACAAATAGTCTGGTGATAAAAGATAAGGAGAACAAAACTCTATCTGGTACAATAGGCCCTTATAAAGAAGGTTCCTCTCTCACTCTCGTATGTGAAGCTCAAGGAGGTGAGTACTATTTCGTTTCATACATTTTTAGTCGATAATATTGAAAGAAACTCTATATTGAAGAGACATTACAGTTAAACCTGTTTTTGTGTGGTAGATAGGGACCGCATAAAAATAAACGCACAAAAAATATTCGAAAATTTCATAAAATCTTACTTATAACAAAAAGCTTCGCTGAAATATCACAAGAAATGTTTTTTTATACGGACCACACAAAAAAAGTCGCACTTAGAAAATACGCCAATTATTTACGAAATTTAAGTGAAAGAAGTACTAAAAAAGTAAATAATTTAACTACACATGGAGACATTTTTAAAACATTTAGTTTCTAATTGTAGACATGGAGAATTGTTCAAAATGTACATGCATAATTCACTTCTATTCATCGTAATCGCTCATCATTATGTGATGTATAGATTCAAAATCGCTTTCGTCACTTGAAGATACAATTTTAATTCATTTGTATTTTGGCACCGTAAAGTATAAGAGATAAGGTTTTGCTAATAAGGCTGGTTTCTCTGTTGCTTTTAAATGTCACGATAACCGGATGTGCATGATCAAAGCTCTTTTTCAAACTCTCCATATTTCTTTCAGAATTCATATCTATTTTATAAAAATGCTTTTCCAATTTTTTGAAAGCAGTATCCCTGAATATATTTTATTCCTTTTCAAAGAATACGGTTCTTCTTGTCCGTCTTCATAATCAATAAAATTATTGATAATATCACTGTCCTTGAGAATTTCGTCTTTAATCAAACGCGAGCTGCTGCCACGTTGAAAGAAAGCAACTGAACGTGCATTGTCAGAAGACTTTTTAACAAATGAACGGAGCGTCTTGAAGTGTATATATGTACATTGCAGTGAAGTAACGTACATCCTTGCAAACCCTGCCTCGAGGGGTGCCTAGGACTTTAGGGGGCCAAAACCTGATTAACGCCAAATACGTATTTATCCAATTTATAAAATATTAAAGGCAAAACCTGAATTTTCAGGGGAACTCTACTATACTTCGCACCACTGGTACATTTATAGAAAACATTACAGTGGCACCAAAGCCATTGAAATTAATATACCGTATAAAAAAGATAGCACAAAAATAAAATCACATAAAAAGGGACTACACAAAACCAGGTTCTACTGTATTAATCTAACTGTAGTAATTTTTTCAATATTTATAAACATGCAGATTTAACTAATTTACGTTAATAATTAAATATTTTCTTTTTAAATTTTCTTTTTCAAAATTGTATTATTGGTTACTGAAAATTTTATAATTAATATTTATATACATTACCTTTATTATCAAACTATAATGTAAATTAAATCATTATTTTCTTTATAATTACTTTATTTTAATACTTTTTTCAATTAATTTACAAGGAAGTAATCATATTTTTTCATGAAGAAAAAAAAGTGGTAATCTTATATAATACCATGGTTACTTTTAAGCATAAAAAGTATTTCAAATAATGAAAGGTTTACGCGGATAAGTTAGAAGAGTAAGATTGCAATTTTCCATACATTTTTAAAGCTGTTTTAATAATATTAATAATAATTTTAAAAGCGCCAAAAGTAGGATAATTAAAAAAAATAGTACAAGTTTTGTTGTAAAGATTTCGCAACTAAAATGTTAAAATATTAATTTGTAACACATTTCTTAACATAGAATCATCACTAAATGCTATTGAATGGAGTACTAAAATATCATTGAGTTTGGAGTATAATTGACTACAAACCATAAGAAAATATTAGGTACAAAATGTATTTGCAATAACGAAGGAAATATATAATTCTAAATATATATATATATATAACAATGTATTGTGCAGAAGTAATATTTAAGAAATCTAATTTAAGTGTCTAATAAAAATGTTTATTTTGTTTCCCTTTTTTTACAATTTCTTAGATTAGATTTTTAATATTCAAAATGTTATGAATGATTAATTTCTGTCTCAAGAAATCTCTTGCTTCATAATGAATTATTGCATTTATTGAATAAGGAGCACCAATAATCTCTGATTCTCAGATGATACATAGAATAAAGTGCACCCCCCCCTCCTGCAGATGTGCAATCCCTAAATTTCTTCAACACAATTTACTATGCGATACGTATTGAAATTGAAGATATGATAAAGTCTTTGACGTAATATTTAAAACTTAATCAAATGTAATCGAAAAGTTAATAGCAACCTACTCAACAATTTAAATGGATGTTACTTAAATTCTTCAGTTTAAAATTTTCTTAGAATTTATTTAATTGCTATACAATTAATAAAAACTTAAACGATAATTTATAATCTTACATATATCTTTCAGAGTTATTTAAATTTTATGTTTTCATGCCAGTTAATTTCGTCAGATAAATTAGTTTTGTACATCTAAAAATAGTAATAAATTTTCAATAGAAAAAGGTTTAATTTTTTTTGGTTCAATAAGTCTAAAAAAGTTTATAAAAAGAATGGATTTCCAAGAATTCTTCAACAATGTTAAAAATAAGCTCTTCTTAAATAAAATATCTTTGAATATTTTTTTGATCATGCATAGATTTTTTTAAAGGATTATTAAAGTACATTTCAATTATTCTTCCTAAACGTTAAGAAACGGTTATTCTCCGCCATTGGAATTTCATTTTCTGTGATAAATTGCTTAAAAAACCCATTATAAAAACTGTAAGATATCCATATAAAAAGTATTGCGAATCGATTGCTACGGTAATATGTCACAAACCTTAAGACATAAGATGCCATAAAAATATAACTAGTAATTCAAATAATGCTTAGTTCTAAGTAATTATTTCTTATGTGATTCTTATAATATTCTTAATAATGTTTATTGATATATATATATATATATATATATATAAAATTGTTTTCTCTTAATAATCAATAATGACGCATTTTACTGTATATCATTTAACGTGGTGTTTTAAAAGACGGGGTTTAATTTTAAATGATATGTGAAATAACATTTTTTCAAAAAAATTATCATATTAACTATTATTTTGATAATAGAAAAATGGAAATATATGAAATTAATTAATAATTATCTTAGAAGATAAAGATAACGATTAAATTTCCCTCGAATGACGTATTATGTATATTCCTGTTTTATCACTATGAGAATCGTGAAAATTTTCACGATTTTGAAATTTGAGTCACATTTAAGTAACGGTGTTGACATTTTAGCTGGAGACCTCTGCCACCAGATAACTTAATTGAAATTGTGATTTATCTAAATAAATACTACATATTATAGAAGAATTATGAAGCCCAGTGGCTGAGTAGTAAAGTACTGCGTTTCCACGCCACAGGTCCAGGGTTCAAATCTTGGGCTGAACAAGGTCAACTCAGCCATTCGCTTCTGCTGTTGGTTGGTAAATAAGTATCATGCTTGTGCTTTGGAACAAAATACTGGGGGTTTGCATCAGTTTGACCATCTGACCGGAACATCTGTTCATCCATCTCAGCGCCCAAGGTCACGAAAACTGAGTTGGACACATTAGGCCTTGACCCTCATGAGGTGTTGTACCACTGAGTTTAGTTTAGTTATAGAAGAAATATATGTAGGATATCGATAATGTATCAGTTACATAAATCTAAACGAGCCTTTTTCAAACTCTATGAGGGTGGCGCGAGCATAGTGTAAAGTTGAAAACTAAAGATTATTTAAGAAAATTAATAATTTACTGATAAAAACCAACAAAATACATTTTGACATAATAAAAAATAAGACACATTTATACTCATATAATGCACTTATAAATGTATCAGTACTGCACAATGTATTTTATAATTACTTTAGCAATACAAAATTAAGAACAAGTTTAATAATTACCAATGGCCCCATGATTTTGTGATGTACAAACGTATATACAGAAATTAACACTTATTTTGATAATTTGTATGGTATAAAATTAATCCTTTGGCAGCGGATTTAATGTTATGCAATTCGCTCCCTAATGCCACCGTTTTCCAAGTAGTCGTGCGTATGTGAATTATGAAGGGGGAGGGAAGAGAAAGAATGAATAAGAAAATCCTCTGATATAAGTAAGTCTTTCGCAAACATTGTCAAGTCATTTTTACTACATTACATTGCCTTTGGGATAATTTTGTGAATAGCAGTGCACAGAAAAGATCGTGCTTCGAAAAGACGTATATATACGCCCAGGAGAAATAACGCTTTGGCTGAGCGAGACGTTTATAAACGCTCTTAAGAGGTTAAGTCATATTGAACCTGTAGCATCAATGTTTATTATTATTGAATTCTATACATTGATATTGTATGTAAGGGGGGGGGCGATGAAAATTATGAATGCCCATTGGGCCGCAAATATTGGAATTTTGAGAAGCACTGATCTAATCTATGGTTCTTTAGTGAGCATAATACCAAAATTGTCAACCAATCCCCTATATTCACAAGTGAATATGAGAGAGAATATGAGTTATATTACCACGTCGCACTAGAAAATAACGAGAGGGCTATTAGTGACCGATCTCATAATGTTGAGTCTTTGTCAAGTTACGAAGATGACACCTGAACTATCTCTGATTCTGAACCTCTTCAAACTGCCACACCACTCCAACGAGAGAAGTTTTAGTTCAACATATTTAACGTGCATCAGCCCCTCTACCCGGTAAGTATTTAGTGGCCTCTCTCTCAAGACTGTAACCCTCCACACGCCGGCCACGAGTTCAAGAACTTAACCACTTGGGTACGCGGCCACCCACATGGGAATATAAATATCTTGATTGCTGAATTATGCAGCATCCATTAGTTACGGTAAACTAAGTTCTATGAAAGATCCGAGATGTGAAACTGCTTCTGAATGACCATTTGCCTCTCACACTAGCAAACAAATTGCTGGGTTTTTGTTTGAATTTTGTAAATTTTTTTCCCACCATGATTTGAGATTTACACTATCACACACACACACATATATATATTTATGTATCAGTGGCTCACACAAGGAGGGTGTTCGGGTCTAAATTCTCCTATATCCATTGAATTTTTTCGAATTCATGATAATCCTATATATGTAGTACTTATAACTTAATTAAGTATTTGTTATTAAAAATTAATTTGATTAAATAATTCTTATTATTTATTCAATTATTAGTTTTTTTGCTGTTTTTCGTTCCCGAAAATGGACAAAACCAAAAGAATTGTTGGGCGGTGTTTTGGAGCTTCGTACGAAATTGGTGAATTTCAGACCCCGGATTTTAAAAGCAGGAAAACTGATTTAGAAATTGCGCAGTCATACAATTAAATTTGTATAGTATTATAAATAAAAGATATTTAATTCATTACCATGTACTTTCCCCCCCCCCTACGCACCATGTATTTATTCCTTTTATCTTATAAGGAAAATTGCTGACGGTTACGTGGAGAGGGCAATACTTGAGCTTTCTTCCAACTCTCTTAACTTCCGCACACCCATCAACGGAGCTGTAGTCTTGGGTTACACACTGAAGAGCTGCCGTATGGAGGGTCGATGTTCTCAAGTTAGAGTTGTATACAAATCTGGAGAGTGGGATGCGAGCTCAGGTATTGTCCTCGCCACTTGAACGTGGCTGAAAAATACGAACCAAAATTACTTTTGTGTTGATTGGGATATTAATGAAATATCAATTGTGATCATCATTTAATCAATCCTAGTTTACGTTCCGGGGCGAAAAGACCTTAAAGATCTTCGAGTTTTGACATATTTAATAGGCATCCGCTTTGATACTAGATGTGACTTTAATTCCATGACAACCAGTGGTTTTCTTGGTATTCTTTAAAAATGATTCCTTGTTCATCATTACTTTCATTTAAGCAAATACGTAAAATCACATTGATAATAACACATACTTAAAAATGTGTATTTTTCTTAAAAAAAATTATTTCATCAGTATTGTTTCCGCAATTTTTGACCAAGCCATTGATACATAATTAGGTAATTTAATTTACAAGTTTCTAATTTTCATGAATTACCATAAATTGATTTTTTCTATTTTTATTAGCTTAAACTTATTTGTTATGTATGCAAAAGACTTTGAAAGAAACGACGCTTTTCTGTATCTAAAGGATGACTCGGCTTATCTTGAATTATATTGATGTTCAGTGTATAGAAGATATCACGGCATAATGAAATATTTGCATAGACTATTTTTATGAGTGAAACAGAATCAAGGATTCACAGTATGTTATACACCTTAATTTTATGCCTGTATTTACAGGTGAAATAAAAAAAAGATTGCAACTTCAGATAATAAGCGTTTTAAAAACAACTATACAGATAATATGTAGCGCAAGGAAAAATATAAAATAAGATGATGATGAATGGAAACTTATTATTAACGACAATGCCTAAAAGTATTTGATAAAACTAACTCCCCGATTCTTTTGTTTAAAAACTTCCTCGTGGCATTTCAATACCCCTTATAGACATTTCTCTTAATTGTGCGTTTCATGCATTATGCATTACATAAAGAATAGGATATATGTGTTCATTTGTCTACCTTCCTTAATATGAGCATATTAAATTATACAGTTACCTGCGTATAATGCAAAATACACAGGTAAAAACAAGAAGAATCAAGCTTTAAGTGTACATTTCTAACTTAGGGAAATTAATTTTAAGCCAATAAGACTCGCTGAAGTATTAAAGTTTTTTTTACGGATACCGAGAATGAAATTTCATAATAATATTTTTTCATGGAATAGCAAAATAGTGAAATATGGAGATCTAATAATTTTTGTTAGAAATTGTGGATATTGTAAATAATCAGTATTCTTATGAAAACAATACTTAATTTTTTTTTACCTTAGAATAAGGTAGAAATATCGTATGGGATATTGAAACAATAGACATGTGTTATAATATATTATATGGACATGTTACAATTTCAGTAAAGTATTTTCTCTGATTTTATATTTCTTCCATAAGAGTTAAATATTAATCTAATGCTGTAGAATTTGAGCATAAAAGTAAGAACACTTATTAGTCTTAGTCTTTATGGAATGACAGTAATTTTCCTTGATGTATAAATCATTTTAGAATATCAAAAATGACCAAAATATTAATTATATTTTATTGCCAAATTTATATTTGTTTTTTTTTATCAAACAAATTTCACGATCAAAATAAATGGAGTCACCAGCAGATCATTTAAAGAAAAACACATTTTACAAAATCTGAAACAGATGGTTGGAACTACATCTACATCGTTATAAAGTACCTGGGTAAGATTATAACGTATGGCTTAGTTAAAAATCAGCTTTCATTTCCTTTTGACATTCGTTCCCTGCCACTATAAGATTTTACAGGTGATAACACAGAATAAATTTATTTTCATAAGTGAACAACGGTCTACGTGAGTTCATATCATGAACAGGATTCCAGATTTAGACTACGGTTCTAAAGGATTATTTCTTATAGTTTTTTAATCTGTAATTTTTCATAAGATGCTAACATGACATACATTTTTTTATTAAATTATTTTCTCTTCTATAATAATTATTCATATACTAGCTGTTTCCTACCCACTTCACTCCTTTAAGGCATGGATTTGCATGCATTCTTTTTAAGTTACTCTCGTCTACACCCCGTAAATCCCTCAACCGTTATCAAGATTTAATGTTCGGTAAAAACTGTTCTCGTTTATAATGGATCTGTTCTCAAGAAAACAGAACAAGACTCTTACCAAATTTCTTATATGTAGATATAGTAGCTCAAAAATAGGAATTTTGGTATATAATGCCTCCGCAACCCTCCTTAGTAATCCATTTTCAAGAAACCAGCTCTTATGGGATTTGCACTCATTAAAAAAAAACATATTTTCCAAATTTCAAATATGTGGGTGTAATAGTCCAAAAACAAAAATTATTGCCTATAACACCACCACCCTTAAAAGTTTACTTCAATTACATCCGGTTTTCTTTTTTCATAAATCTCTATTCAATAAAAGAAAAAAAATGTTTATTCGTGTCAAGTTTATAAATGTTTCAAGTTTATAACTCTAATAGCTCACAAACGGGGATATTTTATGTGTAATGCCCTCGTAACACACTCCGCAACCTCCTTTGGCAATTGAAACAAGTTTCTGTTTGACCTGTTCTACTCAGCAAAAGAAATATGCTTACCAAGTTTCTAGCCCACAAGTCTATTAGTTCCGAAAAAAGAAGATTGTTTGTATCTACAGTGATCCCGCAACCTTTGTTGGGAGTTAATTTTTTCAAAGTCCGTTTGCGATTCCTACTCAACAGAAGAAATACGTTAATCCTTTTTCAAGTGTATAGTTTTATAAGTTCGAAGCTGAATTTTCTTAAATCTATAATACATCGTATCTTACCGCAACCCTGTTTGGTAGTCAATTTCTACTTTATCCATTCTTGATAGATCCCATCTCAAGAAGAGGAATATGTTTTCCAAATTTCAAAAGTCTGTAAGTCTAATAACTGTTCAAAAGAGCAAATTCTATTATATGTAACGAACCTGTAATAATCATTGGGAGTTAATTAAAAAAAACGCTTTTAGTAGATCTCTGCTTAATAGGCGAAATATTTTACCAAAATTTAAAGTGTGATTGCCTAAAAGTTAATAAACAGGATTTTATTAGCTTACAATCCAATTTTTCTTACCATTTTCTCTACTTTTTATTTATCTCTATCAAACTTTTACCAATAATTTTATCTGTCTTTGGATATAACACCCCTCTAACCTCCTTAGTCCGATTCCGTAAAACCCGTTCCTAGTGTATCTATACTCAATAAAGGGAAGCAGGTTTGCCAAACTTAAAGTCCCAAACTTAGAGTTCAGGAACGGGAATTTAAGTCTCTTATTCCCCAGCAGTCCCCCATTAGAATTCCGTAGAACCAGTTCCTAACTATACTTTATACAATAAAAAAAAAATCGTTAGATAAATTTCAAGTCTGCGGTGTAATAGTTTAAAACGGAAATTCCAGTTTATAATGCCCTCGCACCCCTTTTAGAAATCAATTTTCGCAATACCTGTTCTTAGTGGATCTTCAAATGAAAGGATCATGACTGCCGAATTTCAAGTCTGAAGATCTTGTAGTTCCATAGATTTTATTATGAGGGAGTGACTTCTCTCCTTTATATATAAATAGAGAGACTGATATGAAAATAAAATAAAAAAATATACAATTTAATACAGTTTTTATACCAAATATTTATTTTTAATCGTAGTCGAAGGTAAATCACATATACTGTAGGTAATCTTTAGGCATATACTTTTGGAAAAAAATGATAATACATAAAATTAAGTATCGTAATTATTCAAATCGAAGCAACCATCGATTCTAAATTCTCAGCACGTTTTTGTAAAAAGTGTAAAATTTTTCATTGATCCCTCTAGGAATTTTTTAAAAAATTGAATGAAGCAAAAAATTAATTTTTTTTACTGGTAACAAAAACTTTCGAATATGTACAAAAACATGTTGTTGCTCTAAACCATAGGTTCTCAAATCTTTTGGTCTCATAGACCCCTTGCCATGTTTTTCGGTTCGGGGTAGACCCCTGCTTAATTAATATTGAATTTTTGCAAATTTGTCAACTTAAATGTCTTTTTGGCAGCTGGTACTACTACTTTAAAAGAATTAAATTTCTAACTGTGATGGAAAATAGTATTTAAAATTTAAAGAGCCCATGCTAATTAATTAAATTAAAAGTTAATTAAGAAATAAAACTGTTAAATAAACTATCTAATAAAAACAAATTATTTTAATAGGAAGAATGAATCTCTAGCACTAGAATATCAAGTTTCCAATCGTGTGTGGTTTAACCTCAAATTTCCTCTGTTAGTGTCCATTTTTTTCTCCTCGTTTTGGAGATTGACAACAGTGTTGAAACTCCTTCAAACTAGGAAAAGCAATGAAAAACTTCCTCACGATATTCCATAAGTCGGGACAAATAACAGGTTTGACTTTTTAATGCCAAAATTGCTGGCATTCATTTTTAAACTTTGACACCTTCTTTATTGCTTATTATGATCAGTTCCTATTGTAATGTGATATTTTTTCCCGATATGACCATATAAATTCATTGCCTATTGTGGTATTGCCAAAGTCAAAGCATTCTCAAACCTGGTTTCAAAATCTGAATAAATGACATTCAAATGTTGAATGTAGGTTGAAACGTTCTGATAGATTGTCTGTGACAAATTTTTAAAAAATGTCACTGACAATTATTGTCTAGTATTATACTTCTTTAGCTTGACTCGGGAAAGAAAAGCTGAAATGGTCCTTGTTTTAATAAAATTTATGCTATCACCTTGTAAATGCGAATTAACCTTACTAAATTTAGTAAATTAATCTGTTAAAAAAGGTAAAATTTAGTTTCCACTTGATTATGATTTTCTTTTAAAATTAAAATCACGATCTAGTTCTTACACCATATGGACCCCCAAATTAATTTTTAGCTGACGTAGACCCCTTGGAGGTCGTCATAGACCCCTGGGGGTCTATATAGACCACTTTGGGAATCACTGCTCTAAACGTTAGTATCCTGCTTAATTTCTCCCATCCAACGAATTTTTCCGCCTCCGATTCTAAGCTGTACCCAACTTTAAGTAGCATTACCATTAGAAAAAAATATGTAGTTTGGATTCGAACCAATACGGTAATAAAGATCCTTATAACATGTAATATCTGAAAATTACATCTCCCAATTATTAATTTATGTGAACAAATTGTTTGCATGTACATGGAATTTCGTTTATTTAGTTCACGGTACGGAAACGCTACTATATATGTATAACATTCTAGTATTCCTGGTACTGAGTTATTTTTTATCCATTTTAAATGAAATATTGAAAATATTCATTGTAATCGTTTTTAAATAAATGCACCATATTCTTACCAACAAATACTTAAATTGTCTTAATACAATTACTTTAATTTATAATACATTAGGAATTTTGTTTCGGAATTATTTCAGTAATTAGGTTGTTATAAATTACTTTTCAGTTATTCATTAAATGACAAAAAAGAGAACGTATTTCCAAACATAAAAAAAAATTGGTTACTTAATATGTTATTATAAATTTATATTCAACGTATTTTTATTTCTCTGTGAAGTGAATATTTTATTTTATTTTTTTAGGAAAAATATGAAGGCAACAAAATTAGTTTTGATTATCTGTATTTATAGCCCTACATGAAGAGTTAACTTTTTTTTCCAAATGTGTTGTCATTTCCAATGAATAGAACATCACTAAATACTCGCAAACCATATTGATCTTAGGAAAATGTTCGGGTTAAAAGTATTGCTTTTTCTCTCAGTTAATTACTTGCATTACTTATTGCATACGCTCAAGAATGTTATATATACCTTCCTCAATCTTGTCATTGAATCTTTGGATATGATTACATTCTTAGAGGCATATATCTTGGAGAAAATTGCTTCTCATTTCCATCTGTTCATATCCATGGAGTATTTACCGACAATATTGCCCGAGAATTCCACCCAGTATTCTTATGCTGGCACGTATCAAGCTGCGTTACCATCCTTCAAAGCCTCCGCGTACTGAAAACCTCCGTGACGTGAAACTACCTCAAAACTTTCGGATCGCGGCCCCAAAGCGAGGTTTTGAATTAATATCTTCCATCGTCCCCACTTATAACAGACATGACTAATCATGTTAAATATTCCGGATCGCTGGCCCCCGCTCTTTTAGCAAATGACGAAGCATAAATTAGCCTTAAGCCTTCCAGATTATGGTTCCAAGAATCAATAAGACCCCCGAAAAGATTAATTTATTTGCAAGATGGTGAGCCTTGCTTGTGTCATGCAGTATTTGGGTTCTCTGCGATAAGGTTTTAAAAGGAAAGCTTTGTCTTGTTGCTGGGACAATGCGGGTTAATACTTTTCAAATGCAAAGGACGTCCCTTTCTCTGACAATGGATTCGCCCTTTGAAATGCAATTATAAGAGATTGTTTCCTTTCGAAATCTGATTAATTAAACTTTGAATGCGACTCGGAGGATACTTTAGTGATTGGCTGAATAGAGAGAGTCTTATTAAACTTGGCCTCTGTCACATTTTAACGTCCGGGACAGTGGATAAGGTGAGGCATTCTTCTCAGTGATTAGCGGAAGCTTGAATTGGGTGAATGTCGTAGTGAGCTCTATTCAAAATTGACTAGGAAGTATTTATGAGAAATATTTTCTAAATGATTCCTGTGTGAAAGGAGAAATTGTTTTGTAATAATGGGAGACCGATTTTACACATAGGAATATGAGATAGGTACATACACTAAAATTGGATTTAGCGTCTTTTGTAAACTATGATGTCATTTGATAATATTTTTGTATTACTACGTAATATAAGATGATTCCTTATTACATTCATTTATAGATATCTGTATCATATAATATACCTAAAAATATTTTATAAAAAAAACTAAGATATGTATTTAAAATAATGAGAATAAATAATAATGTACACAAATCATTTCTAGCATTGCACAGAGAATAAAAATGAATAACTTAAAAATTCCTCAGCAAAAACCATATCAGGAACGAAATTTCATGTCTCTCAGCAACAGAAACTAATGTTCAAAAATAATAATAGCAATAATAAAAAAGTAATATGTAAGAAAACCTATTAGAATTCTGTATTCATTTTCTTGGAATTTTTTTCATATTTTGAAGATTTGAATCTAAAAATATACGTCAACACTAACTTTTACCAACATATTAGTTTTCATTAAATTTTATTACTAATGTTACTAGAAACTGATGAGAGGCCAAAGTAATAAATTATTTATTGATTCTGAATGACACCTCTAAGAAAGGGTAGACTGTTTTTTAAAAAAAAAAAACTACCTGACAATGATTAATGAATAGCCACCACCCAGTTTATAGTGGTAAGTGTCGCTGCCTTTGGTGCCGCAAAAACTGGGTTTGAATCCCGAAGAAGGCATGGATGGTTGTGTTGTAATCTTTCCCTTGTGTTGTAAGCCCCCGTGTTATACATTGTGTGGAGCACGGGGTTTTCTAAATGTTCTCAATAAAATAATTACTAAAGAAAATACTGAATCAATGGTGAGGTCAAAGTATGAGAAAATTTCTTATTCCAGAATATAAGAAATAATAGCATTAAAAAGTAAATACAATATATTTATTAGGAATATGAAGGTTTAATATGTTTAGATGTGATAACATTTATTTTTTGCTCATTGTTAAAAAGGAACACTTGATTTTTTTTTTATCGTGCAAAATAAAAAGAATTAAACACAAGCTAATGAAAATTAGTAAAACAATTTAAGTATAAAATAAAAGTAATATCCTTAACCATGATGTGTGAAGTACATTTTAAATTAACGTAGACTAATGAACTCTTTCAGTTAAATCATGAAAATATTTTTAGAAAGAGTTTTATTAAAACCGAAATATTGCTTTAAACTCGGTTTTCACAACAAACAAATATGATAAATATTATGTTTAATTGATAAATAGTATTCTCACTGATGCTTAATCAACAAGAGCTAGACTGGCTTTAAATATTTCTAATTTTGAAATGAAAAAATTATCGACGGAATCTGCTTGGATATTTTATCAAAAATTCCATTAAATTATGAGTGGCTTTAGCAATGAATGATTTAAAAATGCAGTGAAAATGAGAAATATGGAATAAAAACGAAGTTGATTATTAAGATACTATAATAAATATTTTTCACAAATTACATTTATCCACAGAGTGCAAAATAATCTTCATATTGACCTTAACACAATTACTGTCTGCAAGTGCACATTTCTCTATTATATATTTTGTGAGAAGCATATTTATATATTAAAAAAAAATTACAGGGAGAAATATATACTATTAATTTATTTATAAACGTTTATTTTCCTAGGAAATTAAAATTGTTAAGATTAGATAGTATGTGAAAATTATTTTCATCTTGGAAGAAAAGAACTTAAGTAAACTTAAAAGGTCATATATACTATGTATCTTTTTGATTCCATGTCTTCAATGATATGAGAATGAAATTTAATGAACCAAAAGCCTCACGGAATATACTTGGAAGAGAAATAGAGCTAGATATTACTTTTATTTCAGTTGTTCACCAAATTAATGAAAGAAAAACTACATGCCAATACATATTTTGAGGAAAATATGTATTGATTTTAAGGATCAGCTCTCCCTTAAAATGTACGTAATATTTTTTAAGATCCAATTACAAATTTTGCGCTATTTTTTTATTCACAAGTTTTGAGAAAATTTGTTTTTACTTTGTAGTCGTGGAAGTGTTTTATCATATTTAAATAAATAATTTTTATATATATGTCAAAGAAAATAGTATTATTCTAAGAATTCTGATCGAAATATAATTTTAACAAACAAGTTCTTTTGTGAAATAAATTGGTTCGTAATAAAACAAATTGGTAATAAATATAAAAACCGTGACTTTAAACTTATAAGAAATCAACACAGCGAACTTGATTATATTTTTATAGATTCATTTGTGAATGAGAGAGGAAAGATAACAACATTACATAGAAAATTACATTATCCTTTTGTCCCTTATGGGGAAAATAATCTTCTCCCGGATAGAAATTCATATCCAGTGTTAATGAAAGAGTCATCTGAAAAATGAATTTAGAAAAAAAATAATATATATTTATGTGAACTATATCTGACTAAACGTCATGTTATTAAAGAGATCAAAATGCAATTATAGATTAAAAAACATAATTCTCTTTCGAAATACTTTAGTTCCCATTAAGTATTGCAAATATCTGAGGACAGTAAACAAGATGATTTTTCCAGTTTTAGCTTATTTAAGAAATCCAAAAAATCTAGAATATGGATTCTTAATAAACAATGGCTGTCGAAACGTATTCCAGTAATAAATGTATTTTGCTGTTTTTAAATTGTTCGCGATTTGTCTGTGTTTGTTCCAAAGACTAGTGTACATTAATCAACTGTGCTCTCATTTAGACTCCTTGCTTACAAATTAATAATTTCAAGAGTTAGCTTCATATACAAGTATTATTGTGATTATATTATAAATAATTAAATGCATTTGGATAGAGGATCATTTTAGTGCTTATAATGTTCCTCTATAATTGCGGCTTCAGCCTTTTTAACTGAAGCGAACTTGAACAATTCCATGCAAATATCAGTAAATATGAGTTAGGGAAAAGGGGCATTAGGAAATAAAATCTAAATGTGTTTAAAAATCTCCAATCAGTCATAAATTAAACTTAAAATAATTTTATAATATTTTTTCAAAGTATGCATAATTTAACTGAATATCAGTAAAAGAGTTCTTTTTTTAAAAAAAAAATTATTACTAAAGTAGAGTAAATTTGTAACTTGTATAATTTATATATTGATGCTATTTAGAAAAAAAAAAGTATTTATGTTTCATTGCATTAATTTTTTGTATACCATTTAATATCTTTAAAATCTTTATGAAATAGGAATGGAATTAAATAATTTCTTAGAAAAATATTTATTTCACCCCATTTTTCCCCTTTGATATATTTTTAAAATAAATACACATACAATATAAAAATATCACATGAAAAATAGTTTTAATTACTCTTTGCATTTAATCAAGCTTGCAATTCTACCTCGGTTGTTATACTCGTATTTTGTACACTTTAATATACTGAAAATACCTGAAATACGAATTCACATTGACACAGAGTATTCATAAGAACTAACTATTTGATTGCTCTCAAAAATCATAATATAAGATGCATGCTGCTGAAAGAAACTGGATAAGAAATAATATTATCCACTATTGCAAAATATTTGAAATGTAGTAAAAATATAGTTTATTGAACTATCAAGGAAAACAATTATTAAATGGCCATCAAATGTTATAAAACAAGGACAGCTCTAGAATTGAAAAGTATTAGTAGTATTATGAAATGTTGAAATTTACTTAAACATTTCAAAATATTCCTGAATGTTTATTGCAAAAACAGAAATATATTACATGTACTTCATGAACCAAATACTTTTTTAACTTACTTTACCAAGTGCTTGCTATATTGCACCAAAAGGAGTGTTAAAGTAATTGGAACAATGAAAAATATACAAAGAAAAACATAGAAATAATATATATGTACAGAAATAAAAATAAGTAATACATAATTTATGAATAAAAAATATCGAAAAATATGTTTTCAATCTGCATTGTAATATTAAAGTTATTTGGTTTTATATTAATTATTATTATTATTTTTTCATTATATGTGTAACGACAGAAGCATAATTAAGAAAAAAAAGACGTTACGCATTATGGTTCACATAAATTTATTTTACATCGCTATTATTAAATTCTGCGTAAAAAAATTGAAAGATGTTATTGATGTAATGAAAAGTTTAAATTTAGTTTAAATGAATCTTTAATTTGTCATATTTAATATGATATTATTATCTTCAAAAATTAGATAAAATATATTACTTTAAAACATAAATGTTGACAAAAATATAATGTACGTTAAATATTTTTTTTTAAAATATAAATGCTTTAGATATAAGAAGTAGCAAAACTTAACAAATACTTTATTGTATTAAAATTTGTAAAATTTCTTCATTAATTATTTAATATAAGTATACAAAACTTTTACTTTAAGAAAAAGTGTAATTATTTTAAAACAATAAGGCAATGCATAGTGCGTGGCAGCATAATATGTTCAAAGTTTACATACGAAATCTTAATTCATCCTCATTAATTTTTTTTGAAGTCTTTCACTTCGCAATACTTTAAAAATAAAGAAATTCGTTTAAAATAGTGATCCTCGCATAAATAAAATTCAAACGTTCCGTTTTTCATTTTTATAAATACTCCAAGAATTGTACGTTATTTTAAAATGATGTTGTAGAATGGATGATATTACACGTTTTCAGAGCATCAAAAAGTTTAATATTACTCTGAACTGATTGAGTTTGGTAAAATTTGAAAATTCGAAATATTCATCCATCTTTAAAAGAGGTGTATTTCGACGTATTATATCTTGATGGTGGTTAAAAATTCTGAATACTAATTGTAATTGCGATTACAGATTTTCAATAAATTATTATTATATTTAACATTTCATTAACGGAAATGTTGTTTTATGTAGCGATATATATATAATTATCTAATCCAAATGTTAAAAAATAACAAACACATACATGTCATATATGACGGTAGAAAACCCGACTAATATATAACAACCTATTTGAGAATAATCATCCCCATCATTTCTCTTTTTTGCGCATAATTCATCATTTCCTGCGAAATCTGCACCGAGAAGAGGTCATTGTTAGACGAGAAGAGTTGTTGTCTTGCATTCGAGAAACCTGACATATTTTCATACATCTTCAACCACATTCTTTCGAGAAAGGAGAAAAAGAAAAGAAAGGGGTAAAATATGGATGACAAACTTTTCCCTAGATACATGGAAGAAATATACAGAGATGGAAAAATAAATTTCAAACAAATTGCTTTTGCTCTTCTGTTGAGTATAAAAGTGAAGCAAAACTGAAGTACATAGTAAAGAAGCAGCTATTCAAGCGTAGACTGTTCAATTTACCGTTTCTGGGAAATCTGTGATAAAATAATATTTTTTCTTTTAAAAACACTACGGATTCTTAAGCATACTTTACATTTATTTGGTATTTTTGCCAACATATTTTTAAGAACAAAACTAAATAAGAGTTAATTGGTTAAAATCGTCTATAATACAATGGAAATAATATTGATTGGTTGAATTTCTTGTATAAATATATCTCTTAAGTAAAAATAATAGAAATATTCCTTTTCTATCCTTTGATATATAGAATAATAGTTTCATATCTTTCTTAGAAACACTGTTTCTAAATCATAGTACCCATAGAGAGGTTTGTTTACAAAAATATCATACTGAATAGAATTTTCATGATAAAGTATTTTTGTATGATTACCTTCACCACACACACACTAAAAACTCCCCCCCCCATCCCTCTTAATACAGCGATTTTCTGATTTCATTCTTAGAGTATTGTTTCATTGTTATTACAAGTAAAAGGGCTAATATCGAAGAATATGTTGAGTTTTCTTTAATTTTATTATATAGTTTATATGCGTAAATGGGTATATTGGATGCAAGACAAAGCCTATTGTATTATAATGTCTATTTCCACATAACAAAATAAAACTCCAATATTATTTTTACGATTAAAACATTAATATTCTCGGAAATCTTGATTTCAATGTATTTTTTTATTTTCTTTTGCCAGGGCTCAATTTGCGTATGTTTTATTTTATTATGGATTATACGTTGTTTTACTTCAATTTATATTACGTATGTGAAACTCATTTGGTATTACTGTCCACAAGTCTTATTTTACATTAAATTGAGCGCCACATGATTTTAATGTTCAAAAAAGGCCATTCAAGGTCAAAATGTCACATTCTAGGTATTGTTCAAGCTAATTTAAATTTATAAATGTATAACAGGAATCCTTTCACATATTTTAAGTAAGTTTGCGAGAGCTAAGATGTATTGTAATCAAACTTATTTTTCAAGCCTCTTAAATGTAAAAAAAAATCATTGTTATATGAAGTGCATGGTGTAACGTCTGCTGAATAGCAGAACTCTCCCCTTCTATATATGCCAAGATTGCCATATGTAGGGTCAAGTTGTCTACATGGGGTAATGTGTTTCCTAAGAAAAAGCAACGGCTGTTCTTTCCTTACACCGTGGGCATAACAAGTGCAAAACAGGCTCGGAGAATGCTTTTGAGGGCGTCACACCCTTTCTAATGTTTGACCTATAGACAACTGTTAGTTAAAACGCTCAATATAGGAAGGGAATAACGAATTATAGCCCTTTGTGTTGGGTCTCTCTCACACATATGGATCGCAGACAACTGAATAGTATACTGTCGGCAAGGCAAGACACGCCCTCAGAGAAAACTTGACAAGACAAGTTATAGTTTCTATATGGTGGACACTAGTCCGTTTCGTAGTAGAGATTAAACGTGCGTTCCGATTGTTCACGCGCACCAATGGAATGGGACTATGGTCGGAAGAACCGGTTGCAAATGTATGGAACCCACCCCCCATCCCCATTGAGAGGTGATGAGATCGTGAAAGTGACCCACCCATAGAGTGTCAAGGGATCGGCTCGGAAGATGAACGTCGCAATCTCTTTTTTTCGTTCTTCTAATTTGGAGTTTGCTGATGCAGCCGCACTCAAGGACTTACTCACGAGCCTTGTTTACTGAGGAACTTTGGATTTCCGGAGTCCGCGGCACAATGGCTGGAAATACCTGAAGTGAACTTTTTCACTGCGAAAAACTGTATTTTTTAATATTTTAACATTAAATTTTTATCGTTATTTATTATTTAATCTAGAACTAAAATGTCTTTTTTGGCAACTATCTGTGTGACCGGTAACGCTACCCTGTTGAGACATTACGATGGTGTGTAAAGATATAAATAAATATATAAAAAAATGAATTTCAACATTTTAGAATAAAATGCATACTTCAAAATATTTTTAAAAAATTAAAAATCTGGTCGGCAAAATTAGATACACGTGATTCAGTACATTTTTTATAAGTAAAATTAAAAATACGCCTGTTTGTGTGTGTGTGTGTATTTTTTACTGTACTAAAACTTTTCTGTCAAACCAATTAAAGGTATTTACCTAAGAAAAGGAATTTCTATCTGTCTTCAATATTTAAATGCTTAAAGACTAATAATTCACTACATATAATGTGTAGTTCTAAAAAAATCATAAATTTGTGAGAACCTGTTTGAAGGTAATAACTATTATCAATCATCTTAGACATATGCAGAAGATTGTTTGGTGCCATTCATCTGTGACTGTTGAAGTGTCATTGTTCGACAAGATATGGAATATTTCCTTCATGTTTGTGAAAGGAAGGTGATATTTTCCATAACATCTCCTCCCTTATCGTTTTTTAGAATGAAAGGAAAAAAATAGAATGACAACTGCACAACCTCCCTTTTGGGAAGACAGAAGAAATACCCCAGTGAAAAGAAAAATTCAGAACAAATTGCTTTTTGCTGCTCTGCTGGGTTTGAAAGCGAAGAAAGTACCATGCACCATCAGAGCAGCGACATGGGTGAAGATTTGTTCAGTTTGCCACATTCTGTGGGATTTGCATAGAGACAGACAGTTTTATTCCGAGAAGGGCCTAGTGGTGACGGAGATCTACATTTTTTGACTTTCCTTTTCTCAGCTATTATCTCTGAAAAATAGGAATAAATGTAAAACGGTTTGATTCAATTTCAGTTTCCGTGGTAAGATGGAGAAAAGGCGATATCAAGTTAAGATCATGAAAGAAACTGTAGGCAAAGTGCCAAGATTTTGTTTCTCGTTATGTTCAAAGATAATTTTTTCATATTTTTCTTTGGGAAAAATATATTTTAAAATATTTTCGTACTTCTGAACCGTATTTATTTTAGTAAAAATTGTTCTTATAATATAACATATGTATAATATAGATATGTATTAATATACAACATATTACTGTATTACTTTACTTAAATATAATTTAAATATTTCTTTTAATACCAAAATAACGGTTTTTGTTTTTGCAAGGATTTAAAATATATGCCTAATATTAGTACTTGAATATATGATTTGCTTCGCACACACAAGCACTTTCATTCTATATACCGGTGGACAAAAAGTCTATAATAACTTTAAAAATTTATAAAACCTAGAAAATTAAACAAAATAAAAAACGGGTTGCCGGTTTAGAATCGATAAGTCACGGGATTTTTTTAAGATAAAGAAAAGAAAAAAAAATCATAAAACAAACGAAAATGGCATTTTGTACATCAGTGAAAGAAAAGACTCTCAATTAACAGAAGCAATGTTACAAATTCATTTATTACAGCAGCATGTTCTCCACATATCTACATCCACAATGGATGGCACATTTGAAGCGTGTCACAAATCCATTAGTGGCAGAATGCAGAATGCCCACCTGTACACACGGCAGCTCTCGGTGGATCGTATCTTTCAATTTCGACAGATTGGATGGACGGGTTTAATACACCCGGGAATTTTAAAATCCCTACAGCCTAAATTCTACTAGAGTCAGATTCTGGAGATCGAGGAGGCCATGTAAGCTTGCAACGTTTGATTATGATTCTTACACTTGGTCGTCCGGATTTTACACGATCCTAGAGCGATTCAGTTTCCTCAAATCACTGAACAAGCTTAATGAGGCGTACCACTGTTGAAGGCTCTTTTCCAGTCTTCATATTTTTCTGAAGTCGAAATTTATGCAGTGCAACAGTTGCTGATTCCTTGTTCTTGAAAAACAGTTTCACCAACAAAGTTTGTTTTTCTCGCTCAGCATCCTTGTTCACCTAGTTGCTATGCAACAGAGCAGTCGATCTGGATCAAGATCATTAGTATTTGTAACCGCCGGTCTCAATTGCAAATTTCAAACTCAGTCGTTTGTACGAATGCCGTCTGTCGGCGGTTTTTTCCCCTTATCTTAAAAAAATCCCGTGACTTTTTTTATCAACGCTAAACCTGCAATCGTTTTTTTATTTTGTTTAATTTTCATGGTTTTTTAAACTTTTAAAATTTATACGGATTTTTTTCTCACCCGGTACAATGTATCAACTTTGTCTGATTTGTGAATGAAAAACTGCATGTATGAGATCCTTGAAAATCCCAAAGAACAATTTACTCAAACGAACGATTGTATTGGCAATTCGTCAATAACTATTCATTCTAATTCTATTGGCAGCTACATATGAAATGATTTTTTATAAGACATCAGAACTGTAGCAATGAAGAGCCATTTTGAAATCATTGTCTTAAATCTTAGAGATGTTGAACATTTTTTAAATAGATTTTTGAGTTCATTTTACTTGTATTAAATGTGTTCCAAAGCGCAGTTACGTAAAAGATTTTTCTGTTAGTGATTTTGTTATTTTTTTCGAAGTACTGGTTTTTTATTTTAATAAAGTGAAAAAATTTATATCACTTACAAAAATAAAAGTTTATGATCACATTGAAAGGGACATCATTTTTACTTTAATATCAATACTACAAAAATAATTGCCACAGTTAATGTTGATTTTTTTATTTAATTTCATAGAATTTATTTCATTTTGACTTAAAAGTAATATTTCAGTCATGGCGCGTTTCTTAAGTTCCAATTTGCTGCGATATAAGATAAAGTACTTACCTTAGAGGGAAAAAAAATGAATTTTTAACTTAATGTATAATTTGTTTTCCAATATGGCGAAAGAAAATTCAAACTAATTATTTTTAAATTGTATAAATTATGCAGTTTATCACCGAAGAATTATTAAAACTGATACATCTCCTTAATATTACATAAAGTTCTTCGAGAACGCAGAAACGCATCAAAAAGATGTGGCATGAACACAACAAACGCCTGAAGGTATCTTTGCCAATATTAACGCTATGACACTATGAAGGGCAGTTCATAAAACCATACGAGTGAGAAGTGCTTGAAATCTTTTCTTAATAGCAAGTTGCACTTATTTAAATTTGTCGGATGTCGCAATTGACATGAATAGATATTGATGATTGAGCAGGGTGCTAAAGTACCTTTTTTCATTTTCAGACTTATCAGAGATGCTATATCCCGTGAACTGCATACATCTCTTATCATTACATATTCTACAACAAATTGAATACTTCCCTGTTCACATACAGTTGGATTCGTTAACTTGTGACACTTTCACTCACTCGATTCATTTAGAAATAAGACTTGTAAGACCAGACAAAGTGTTTCCAAAGTTAACAGTAAAATGCCAGAGTTAATGGGCAAAGTTGAGAAGTAAAGCATCTGTACCCGTGCATTCAACAACAATAGACTTGTGGGCCTTTGGCTCTAAAAACAACTATGAATGATTACCTGTCTAATATTTAGCACGCTTACACTGAAGAAACAACATGCAAACAAACTCTTATTTAAAGAAGTGTTCCTCGTCTATTACATTTAAGGAATGTCATTGGTCATCGATGCCCACTTTCTTTTAAGGCCTTCCTAAGAATTGCTGTACCTGTATTTTTATTTAGACTACATTCATGAAAAGGCTATACAGGGAAATCCAATTTCCATCTCTATATCGGACTTGCCATGTCCCATTTCTCATGCGCCAACTATAAGGCCACTTTCACAATTATTTATACCTTGTTAACCTGTCATTGTAGCCGTAGGAATCAGAGACCTCTCGTGTTATGCACGTGCTGTTGAATGCCTCGTATTACCAGTATTGCAGAGTATTTGTTATCAGTTGCTGCATACTTCCGTTATTTACGTGTACATGATTGTACCAGTTTCTCTGGACCGTCAGTGTTATAGCTTTCACAAATTGAACAAATATTTCTTCCATTACTGTCAGTACCCATCATTGTAACTTGGGCCACTGTATTAGCTATATTCCAAGTACTGTTGTAATGTTAAAAAAGAAACTATACATTATATTTAATATAATTTATTATAATCATTAAGTTTATAAGACAAAAACATACTGTGAAAATAATCATAATAAACTAATGCACAATTTAGGTTGAAAAATTCTATTCTTTAATATCGTTTATACGTATTACGCAATATGGGGATAAATAAATAGTATAGTTTAAAAAAAACTAAAAAACACCCTTTTATAGTTAATTGAACTAAGTTGTAACTTTTTATCATTTCGTCACCAAATCTGGAAATGGGATCTGAAATTAATCGCCAGATATGGAATGTGACCTGAAAATGGGAAATCGTTAATCCTGATGATCCTGATCCGGACTATGGAACAAAATTATTGAATTATTGTATTGTCATCGATCCTGGAGAAGTGAGCAAAATTTCGAATTAATCTCACCTTTTAAACTGGGTAAAAATGGAGTCCAAAGATTCCGTTACATACAAGTGAAGCTGATAAAAGGGTGCTAAAAAGATATTGTATTGCAAACTAGTAATTATTCCGTGCGATATATAGATTATTTCCTTTCATTTTCAGTTCTAGAATGAATATTGCTTTCACTGATCACCAGCATTTCAACTTATTCAACTATGTATTAACATTATTTGTTTATCGGATAATTTAAGTTTCAGAGTACAATGTCGGTAAACTAATGTTGAAGTTCGTGAATTTTTGTCTCAAAACTAACACTTGAAGACAAATTCCACCGCATAATACATTGTTAACTAATAAAGTTAAATAATTTAATGAGAGCAAAATTAGTTACATTTTAACTGAATCCAAGTAATTTGAATATAAGATACAATAAAAGTTATAAAAGGTGGGGCATTAGCTTAGATAAAGGCAAAATCATACATAAAAATATATATTTCCACATAACGGGCTATCATTTGATCTTTAGTATCAAAGTGTGTTTACAATTATAAGGTTCAGCATTAATAGCTTATGGTATATTTATAATGACGTTAAAATAAGCCGAAGTAAACAAATTATCAATTTCTAAGTAGTATGTGTTTTAATTTTATGTCAAAAAGCAAATCAAATTTGTTTAATTAATCATTTTGACGATGTTAAATTTCATTAAAGCGTTTAATTCTCCTTACGTAAGTTTAAACTTATTGTTATTCTACACATTGTGGAACAATTCTATACCACTAATCATTATTGGAATTTTTTTATGCTTATAAGTATGCCTGATCATGTTGGAATTTATGTATTTTATAAAGCAAACTGTGCAATCTCTTACGAGATAATGACATGGCATAATTTTTATTTCGTTTCTTTTTCCTGAAATGAATTTTTTTTATACTAGCGTTATCAGTAAGTCTCTATTTGAGAAATGTGTAATGAAGCAAGATATCTTTCGAGAGAAATTAGATACTGATTCGAATCCTTGGTTTAGTTATTAACTACGTATGGCATTAAATTAGAAACAATATATATATATATATATATATTATATATATATATATTGCACATGTGATTATAATAAATCATACTTCATTTAGAGAGAATGGTTTTAACCATAGAAATCCTTCAATAAAAGATCAAATAAAACTTTTCTTTAAAATAAAAAAAATAATAATAAAAAGGAAAACATTTTTGGTTAATAATTTAGTGTGTGTTTTGCTAGTTATTTTTAGTTCCGTTTTAGATAACATTTTTTGTAATAAATTCTCATAGTTAACCATTTAATTTAAATCACCGTAAAAAATCCGGCGTATGAAGCCACACCTCCGTATAACGCGCACCTATACTTTTAAGCTGATTTTTTTAATTTTTAGGTATATTCGAAACCTTTAGGTATATTAGGTTTATGAAGAAACTTGAAATGTACGTACGCAATGTTCTTATGTTTTAAGTGCATTTATTCGAGGTATTATTCCAAACATTAGAAAAAAATAATATATTTCTGGAGCTATATAACCCTTTAAGTTCATAAGAATTGCTATTTATTTTAAATAAACACTATTTTTATCCAGGTAGAAGTCTAAATTTTTCCTGTGATCATCTTTTTATTTTTATTTTTAAAGCTATCGTTTTTATACCCAGCGTATAACGCGCACCCGTACATTTCGATCTTATTTCTTTGTGTTAAAAGTGCGCGTTATGCGCCCGATTTTATGGTAAGTTTTCTGTTTGCTGCTATTTCCCAGTAGACAAATGGTACTTAGAGGAATATTTCTAAAGAATACGTAATTTACTAAAAATTTAATACGCAAGAGTAACAAGTAATACGTAATAATTCGCTAAAAATTAGTAAGATTATGAATAAATATAAGTAGAGCATGAATAATTTCTAAAAAACAAGTATCGCTTGTTATAGCTTGTTTTCACTATCAAGAGGGCTCATGTCGAGCATCTCGAATCAAAAGAGTGCGGAATAAGGCTTAATTATTCTCTGACTAAAAGTCCTCATTTGGTAGAACTTAAGTTCACTTTCGTCACATGACATTAGCTCTACGTCATTGCGAATAATCTTGTATATAACTAGAGTAAGGGTATTTCGAATCAATTTTATGTTTACGCTTTGAAAAATTACTTAATTACTCATATATAATACTGATATACTCTCTAATTTTACCTTAAGAACAGGTTCTTTCCGAATAATTCCAACTCTGTGTTTTTAACATTTCTGTATAGTGTCAAAATCTATTTCATCCAACTTTACAACCGTTTTTTCTCATATGCAAATATAACTATTTTAAGTAAGGATCAGTGAGAAAAAAATAGGTATCTCAAATATACACGGAAGATTGATACTCCCCACAAAAATAGTAAAAAAAAACGAAAAAGATCCAAGGACCAAATTACGAATGGAAAATATCATGTTGTGCTGTGCGTGAAGTCTTCTAAGTCTTGGAATTCTCAAGAAAGGAACTGAGAAACTAAAAAAAAAAAAGGGCATCCATATATCTCAGGGAAAGATGAAACTTCGAAGCATCTAAAGAAATCGACGGTTCAAAAGAGATGTGAAATGGAATAGAAATACAAAGCGAGCCAGATTCAAAGAATGGCAATTGTAAGGAGTTTAAAATGACCCTTCCTCTCTACTTCTGATCCATTTTCAAAAAATAAATGCAGTAATTTGAAAGTCAACAGAAAAAGATAGAATTGCTGTACATAAAAGTGTGAGGCAACATCAAAACACATGTGATGTAAAAGAATGTTATTTCATCTTGAAGGTCTTAAATCTGTTTTGACTTTTTATTCACGTTCATTAGAATGCTGAGTAATACAACAATGAACATTTGTTTATTAAAATCACATCTTGTAACGTAGTTACTACCAAAAATAATGGAATTGTACAGTTCTAATTTTCGAAATGAGTATTTACGTTCTGTACAACTTTGATTAGTTCAATGAAATAGTTTTGAGAACATACCTTTTCCCTTATTAATATTTAAAGTATCCAAACATGTTCGGAATGTTTTTTTTTTAAAAACAGTACACTAAAACATTATAATACCTTTTTAAGAATGAACACAAACAAATACTAATACTTAACTCACATTATTTAAAAAAGTATGCCAATTTTACAAAAATCACAATTGTAAGTTAGTTTTTGGTAATGTTTTTGAAAAACTTGAAAGCAATCAGACAAAAAAGTAATTTTAATGATATCAGTAAAAGCATTACTAAAACAAATTGGATGCATTTATCTATAAAAAAATACTAGAATTCTAATGTTTTAATAAAATTTAAAAAGTTTAGAGCTGAACGAGTTAATATCATAAGGAATGTAACATTCTTTGCGAGACCAGTACTTACATAACAGATCATAACTAAAAAAATATTCATACAATGAGAAATACTTAAGTGCATTTTCTAGAAAAAAAAATCTACACAGCATGTTCAAAAAGTTTTATAGAAATACATTTAGATCATTTTGTGAGTTATCAGGCTCGCAATAATAGTTTTCCAACAATTAAATGTCCACTTCTAATAGATTATATACCCACTTTCATATCTTTAATTTCATAAAACTTTTGCAATTTGGTCTCTAGGTAACGTAGAAACAAAACAAAGCATGATTTGTAAAGTAAGAAAAAAAACATTTAATAAAAAAAAAAATTGTACTTTGACCGAATTTGTGGTCATTTCAGCGTGTTCGGATACCTTAAGTGTAGGGGTGGGGAAGTAACAATAAACACCATTATATTTTTCATAATTGGATGGAACACATATTTTGCTTTATCCCGTTTTAATTCGTGTCGATTTGAAAATGCTGAATTAGTTTAAGAATCCATGCCAACAAAGATGGAAAGTTTTTCAAGACGTAACAATCTACTACTATAATGCTTAAGTTCAATTTTTCTTATTGTTTATGTTTAATATAAACAATAAGCAAATAATATAAGCATATACCATGCTATATATTATTGTAAATTGTATTTAATTAAAAAAAAACATGGAACAAGTGTTGAACTTTTATTTCCTAAAATGCAACAGTAATCCAATAATGATGGACATCGTTTTTAAGCCATCAATTAATGAGGGGTTAATTAAATAATGTTGAAGATCCCAAAATTTAAAATTAGATATTATATCCAAGCATATATAAAAGTAAAATGTTTGTGACGTGCTGAATAATCTTTGTAATTTCATAATTAGAAAAATATAATTTTAATTTTTTTTTATATTACAAGTAAAAATAAACTCTTTTCCATTAAAAAATCATTAGTGTTAAATTTTTATTTAATTTGCAACAAAATGATAAAAAAAATTAAGATTGTTATATTTACTAAATAATGATTAACATTTTCTTCCAAATTAATAATTGTCTTAAAATCAATATTAATTTTATTTTTGACCTCTACAAGGAGCTGTTATCAGTACACTAACTATATCTGATTAACGTACATAAGAAAATAGTTACGCTCCTTACTTCTTTATTTTTATAGTAATTTAGTATTTAACAGGTAAAAAAAGCTGTAGCGTATTTGCAAATACTCTTGAAAAACATCAAATTCACGGTACGCTTTGTAAATCTGTTGAATGCTTTTTTTAATTGAAAGTAGCGAATTGATTTATTTCAGTAAAATTAGACTAAGGCATCCTCAACTCTTACTGTATGAAACTGATTTTTACCGTTTAAAAATTTATAAGAATGTTTCATATGTTTGAAAAAAGATGTGAAATCAACAGCATTTAAACGTTCTTGCTGCCGCCCTTTGTAAGAGTGTTATTTCAATCACCCTCCAACTATTTGACAGCTACGACGGGTACGCGTTAGACAACTGGGATGAAAGGAAATCCGCATTCGCAGCAGTTGTTAAGCCCCCTTTTCCTGTCCTTTATTGTTTCTAACTTGTGACGGGCGGATGAAGGCAAAACCAGTTGTTATTGCAGCCGTCATTCTTGGATATAACCACTGCCACACTCCTCGGCATAGAATCAAAGAGTCTTTGGGTGTACCCTTGGGGTACAACAGTCAATGCGGCTTCCACATATTGACCAGCTTGATCGACGGTGTGCAGCGGTGGTGTAGACAGGACTAGTGTTTGAAGCATGGATATCCACGTTTGCAGCATTTGGTAGTGAGAAGAACGCACCGCATTTATCCTGTCTTTATTGTTTCTAACTTGTGACCTTGACTCGTCATTCTTGGATAAAATACTGCACATTCTCGGCATAGAATCAAAGAGTCTTTGGATGTACCCTTGGGGTACAACAGTCAATGCGGCTTCCACATATTCCCAAAGTTGATCCGGTGTCGCAGCGTGTGGTGTATATCAGGACAGTTGTTGTGCAAGCATGGTTCACACGTTTTCAATTGTTGGTAGGCGAGAAGAACAAGCAGGCCAAGGAAGCAATTTAATATCAAGAATAAAGAAAAAAAATATTGAGCATTGTGTGTCACGTGTGGTCGCGTGCGTTACCCTGTTGAAAAATTTCTGATATCAAGCGACGAATGTATGGGAGGACTACTGGTTCCAATACCTCAAAGATGAGGCGATGACTGTTCAGTGTACCGGCAAGGCGTACTAAAGGGTTGTGGCAGTGAAATCCAATAGTACCCCAAACCATGTGTCCGGGTGCAGGATCAATGTGTCGATGCATAACGCAACATTTCATCATCCTCTCACCATGGTGTCACCAAACTCGAATCCGACCACCGTGATGTTGCAAGCAGAAGCGGGGTTCGTCAGTAAGCACTGCGTTCCATTCCTTTGTCCATGTCCACAGTTTATCGTATCATTGTTGGAGTAAACATCTGTTGTTTCCAATCAATTGTAAACAATGATGTGGACACTTTGCGAACATTCCACTTTGCTACAAACGACTTCGAATGATGCTTAATAGTCTGAATATTTTGGGCTAAGGTTCGTGAAATGGCTGCGCAATCCATCACTGCCATGCGCGCATACCACCTGTCATCACAGGCAGTGTTGCAACGAGGTAGGTGCGATAGACCACGTCGGTCGTCGTTTCCTCCATCACCCAGTTATGACAGATCAAAATCACATTTACTTTGTTTCATCCTTCACGTTGACTGATTTCTCTGAAGGATAATATGCAATCCTTAGAGGCTACTATTCTTCCTCGGTCGAAATCAGAAACTTAGTCAAATAACGCTCGATGTCTTCCCCGAGGCATAAGTAAACAGTTTACAAAAAAAAAAAAAAAATGCACGAAAAGTCAATTGCCGTATTTCAAATCGCCAATCAGTTCTCCCCTTATATAACTATTGCAGGGGACGATACGATCAACTGTGATGTGCGTCTGAGCTATAATGCTAATGATTTGCAACTCTTGATGTAACTCTTGATTCATCTCCGCCAAACCTTGATGTAAATTTCACATTTTTTACATGCATCCTCCAGGGTGTTGCATTTTTTTGTGTGGCCAGCAGTGCATAACTCATATAATAACAACTGAAAGTTGTATAGCAAATGCTGATATTCTTTTACACACATCCATATACGAACAAACACATATAAAAGCACGCACGTATATATATATATATTTTTTTCTAAATAATAAATAAATCGTATTACTAGCTTTATTGAAACTTTAATTTAATTAGTTTTATATAATATACTTAATTATATACTATATATATATATATATATATATAAGTATAAAATATATTTCTACATGCAACTAATTTGTTTCCTTCAGGTGTCCATGTTCGTGGTAAACTTTACATGTGGTAATATGATTTAGATCAGTATCATTGTTTAATTTGATGAAAAATCGAATTCATATTTATTTCAACTCAAAATGAGTACAAATGAAGGGTGAAGGATTAAAATATCGGAAGTACTAATTCTGAAAATTTTCACAGAATATTACCTAATTTTTCAAGAAATCACCTACGCAAATTACAAGTTTAAGTATTTAAAATCTACGAAAAATGAAAAATAACTTCTAGCTTCCCTAGATTGGCCTTGAACAAGCGTAACATATTGATAATGCTTATTTGGAATAAACGTTATATTTTGTTTTTTTTTATCAGTTTTTTTTAAATGAATCATTTTTGTTTTGTTTCTTCGGCGAATGAAAATAATCATAAAGATATTTTTAAAAAACGTTGAGTACTAAAACATATACTATTAAATATCAGAAATGCATTTTTATCCTTTTCATAGCATAAATGAACTAATAACTAAAAATATATACATAAAAATATTTTTTAAACATTTATTTCGAAATATATCAATTAAGTGCCTTTATCTCAAAATTTATTTTGTATGAAATTACCGAGAATCTGGAAAAGAATAATTTGTTCAGTTACCACATTATTTCAATGCTTAAGTTATATTGTATACATTGTACTTTAGTCTTTGAATAAGAACATTTTTTTTTCTCGTTTTCCAATTAGTTTTAAAAGTTTACAAAATGTTATAAAATTAATAAAAACTGCACATGTAATTTTAGAACCGATACAATTTATTATATCTCATTATTTGTAAACTGAATATTAAAAAAACAGTTTTTATATATTGCTAATAGCAATTTTTTGATCATGCATGCAATACACAGACTGTCTTTAAATTAATAAATTAAAAATGACAAAAATATCCATTTATTCAAACTTTTCATAAATTTAAAAAAAAATTAAAAAAAAAAACATAGAAAATTATTTGAAGTTTTATACATCAGAGGTTACTTTACTTTGAAAATAAATAGGGGGAAAAAACTCAATAAATGTCTTTAATTACTAATGTGGGATCGAATATTGAAAACGTGTCTGTATAACATCCAGGAGCATTTTTTTAAGGAAACATCGGCATATAATTTCATATTATTGAGTGGAGGTTTTTCAGAATTTAATACATATTCTGCCAAACATGACGTGAATAAGAAACCACTTAGAAAAATTTCTAAAATAAATGTAAAACGTAGCTTCTTATATTACATGGACCAAATTAAATTTCTTTAAAAGTCTACTTGAAGGAATAAAATTTCCTCATAATGAAATATTTATTTTTGTTGAGTAAATTTAAATACATATTTCTTTTTTACAAAAAAGAACATTAATAATACCTGCATTTGAATTTTCATGTTACTTATTTAATTCTAAATCATACTATAAAATCTATGAACATATAGTTAAACTATGATCAAATACTTAAGGTATCCGATTACTTGTGACAACTTTTTTAAAAAAAATGCAGATATGGGGATTTTTTTGTTATTTTTAAAATTGCTTAGTACATTTTAAGAAAAATAAGCTAAAATTAAGAAGAGAAAAAACAAATTATTGTTACTAAAATGGGTAAAAGTTTACAGAAAGTACCGTAAACGCGGCGTGTTGCTATGCTATTCATTTTTAAATGATTTTAAGGAAAAGAGATATTTTAATTTTTACAAAACCTTGAGCACTTTATCTTAGTTATTATATGAATTTGCTAAAAAAAACTGTAAATCTCTTTACATAAGGGACTGTAAATTTTCTAATAAAACAGTGATGATAAATCTGAAAGTTAAAACACTTCTATTATTATACAAAACATACACAAAAAAATTCAGTTAATTATTTTAAAAATTTTTGAGCAATCGTTGGCACCGTTTGAGCATTTTCTAAAAAAACACATTTCGAGTAAAACGCGTTTTAAAGTATGACATACCTGTTTTTACTAAAACACTAGAAGTTTTTTCTAGTAAACGGAAAATAATAAACTTCGTATTTTTATTTTATAAATTCACAATTTTAGAGTAGTCGGATACCTTAATCTAATATTTGCTTCCATTTAATCAAAGTAAATAAAGATGAATCAGATTATATTGTTTTCATTTATATCTTTAGCCATAATAGCATACTAGGAAAAAAATGCTCAAAAAACATCCGTCCGCGTTTCTCTCTGAAGAAAACTGTCTCCATGCAAATTCCGCAAATGTGGCAAACTGAACGAATTCACGTCAAAGTAGCTATTTTGATGTTTCATCCTTCTTCTCTTCCAAACTCACGACAGCAGCAAAAAGCAATTTGTTCTGAATTTCTCCTCTCACTGGGGTATTTCTTCCAGCCTTCCAGGAGGGAGGTTGTGCAGTTGTCATCCCATATTTTTCCTTTCCTTCTAAAAAGGCACAGGGGTGGAGATGGAGGGAAAATATCCCATTTCTCTCGTTTACAAGAAAGCACCCTCCCTCTTGTCGTGTAGGCTCTCGTTTAACAATGACACTTCCTGCAAACGATTTTTTGTGCATAAGGATGAAGAACGGTAATGGTTATTATTTTCAAACAGGTTGCTGTAGGCTTACGTTTCATTTTTGGCTATACGTACGACGGGGGTTGTCGTTGTTTCTTACATTTGATATTACAATGCCGATGAAAAAATTTCATTTTTATGTCATTTTGTCCGGATATGATGTGGGTGGCATTTTGATCTCATCAAATGCAATATATATATATATATATATATATATATATATATATATATATTGGACTGGAATGCTTTTGAATTATATATTAAATATGTTGAGTGAAAAAGCATTCACGTGCGATACATTTTCATGTCAAAAGAATTTGCTTATAACTTGATAGAGGCTCAATATTGCGTAATCACCCGTCAATAGGTTAGATGTAGCTTACCACCATGACGTTAACAAGTTCTAAAAAGGAGCTCTCAGTTTCAAGTACTCTAATTAGGAGCTTTTTAATTTTTTTGCTTTACAAGATTTCTAATTGTATTTAAAAAAAGCTAAATTTTGAAATGTAAGAAAGGAATTAAATTGTAGAATTCCCTTGTATTTCAGAAGTATGTTTTCATACGCAATGTAGATTTACATAGATTATATATAGACATATTTCTCTTTATCTTTTTAAGTTAACATTTAATGATTTTAGAACTTTATTTATATTTATTAAATGCATCTTACGAAACAAATTTAAAACATTTAAGTCATTAATGATACAATGCTAATAACTTATAGTATTATTTAAAAACTCAACGGTAGAATACGGATTTTTCAAGTGATTACTATTTTTAAGCAGAAATTTTCCTAAGGAATTACATACAATTAACAGTGAAAACTTAAATAAAAATATATTCCATGTATGCAATAATATCACACATTGTATTATGATTTATAAAATAAAGGTTAACCAATGAATCATGAAATGATTTTTGATTAATTTCCTAATCAACAATATATTACGCAAGGGTTTGAAAGGGGAAAATGCCAATATTTTTTAAATGATCAATGCTAGTGTCGAATATATTCATATCAATCGTAAAAGGAAATATTCATTTAAATAACTCGAATTGTTTTTAAATATGTGAACTCATTTTCAAAAATATTAGAATTACAAATAAAATATTGAAATAATTTACTATAGAAAAAAAGAGGTGATGAAAATTCTCTAAGTACAGGATTTTTTCTTTAAAAAAAATTAAATTATTTCATAATGCGTTTTAATTTTGTAAGGGATTTAAAAATAGCATGTTTCCTCAAAACTTCGGACACATTTTATGTAAGCAAAAAATAATGAAAAACAAAATTATGGTTCAGCAAATTAATTAAATCGCATTATAAATAAATGTAGCGGTATCTTCATAAGCCAGTAACAGCCTCTGGATCACTTTTGTCTAGTGGTAATGTTACTCGGCTGTGGGTCCGAGCGTCATGGGTTCTGTCCTTCAGATAAGCACCTCCACAAAATCATTATAGAATGTCACCAAATCACACATACAGCTTAAGGTACTTGTTCAAGATATGACGCTGTGAAGGTTTGGTACCAAAAGTTCAAAAAATAAGAAATATTGTGTAATTCGAAAAGCAGAGTGCTCTGACCGGTTCTAGTGATGTTAATGAGGCCTGTATGCAATAATTTGAGAAAGAAGGTCAGTATCCAACCACTCAAAAGACACCTAAGGAGTTAGACGTTATTGTCATTCCCATTAGTCACACTATGCATCGCATTAACTTGCACAAGTTCTATCCCTGAGTGCCACGTTAGCTGAGTCACAATCAAATAAGGACATACGTGTTCAAGCCTGAGCTAATCTGCTTGAATATCAACGCCAAGACAAAATTCTGAACCAGATCATCACTTCTGTGAAGACTGGCTTGCGCCCGGTAGGCCCGTCGGTAGCGTTGCAATGCGCAATTTGACTAACAAAAAAATAATCATGGTTTGTATTTGGCAGGATTGCCGTGGAATTTTCCACAAAGGGAAATAAAAAACCATCAACATTTATGTGTACAGCTGATGCTAGTCCATTTTGACATTGCTATCAAGGCAAAACGTTGAACTGAATTCTGGCGCAAGTAGGTACTATTGCACATCATTATAATGTAAGTCCAGATGTGTTTGCATTCACCTGCTGGATTCTGCTCGAATTAGATCGGGATCTTATGCGACACCCACCTTATATCTAAGCTTCTTTGAATTTCTACCCTTACTAGTGGATTTGTTTTGGGACACTTGCGGCTTCTAAGATTTTGAACCGAAAACTTTGAAAATATACCAAGACGTTGGCAGGAAATCAAAGACTTGGGTGGCGATTGCTATATGCATTAAGAAACTGCTTTCATGTATTTTTTCCTAACTTTATTAACTCGCCCAGGACCATGATAATATATATATGATCACACGTTTCTTTTTCCATGGTCCACCGTATCATGTTTATGATTGCGCTTTCCCTGCGCTGAAGCCCATGATCACACAGGTGTGATCTGAGTTTTGAATGTTTTTACATTAATTTTAAAAAGTACTAGAGGTGGCAGTTAAATTCCGTTTTTTTTTTCTTTCGAATAAAGTTTCACAAAACTTTGAGCTTCAATATGTGCTTTCGACTCTGAGAGTTTTTTTAAAAATTAGATCCGGTATATATTTATGAATATAAACAACATAATTTTTTTGAGTGAAATGGGCATTTAAAGGTTCGTGATCTATTGCGCTCTAGATTTCTGTTTAGTTGAGAAAAGATAGAAAGCTTATTAGTTTATTGGGGATCAGTTACTTATAATAATCATTTCAGCATTTATTTTATTTTTAGTTCGTATTTACGAAGAATAATTTTAAAACTCAAAACCTTTAAAAATCAAATTTTCATCGAACAAACGCGATGACTTATTTTTAATGATAAAGAATCGTTTGTTCTTACTGACTCATTTTTAATTCAATACGAATAAAAGATTATTTTTCATTGCTATCGCAACCAGAGTTGTTCTAACCATAAGAACAGAAACCTATAAGCAATATAAGATTAATTAATAATAAAAAAAGGATATATTAATTGTTATATAAAAGGTTTTCAGCAAGTCACAACAAATTTATGAGAAAGTAAATTTATAATTTTGAATTAGCCGGATATTATTTTGTTAGTTTTGTGTCTGTTTTATTTTTTAATAATCATGGCAAAAGGAGTACTTTTTTTATTAAAATGAAAACATTTTCTTTAAAACTCGCAATTGTTATTTTTTTTAATAGATTGAAAATTATTGCATCGTAAACTCAGATATTATCAATGATCGTAAATTGTAAATTTTAGCGTATTTGGTTGCTTTAAAGATTTTATACGAATTCTTAAATGAAATTAGGCTTAGCTGGGAAATTCGCCCTATCCCGTGCGTGCGTATATTCTCGGAACATGCAGGCATGGGTAAACACTTATTTCTCCTATCGGCGGTCCCGAAGGGGTTAAAGTGCTTTTATTGCCAGAAAATGTTCTTTATAACTCTTTTTCTATGTTTATTTAAGGGGGTCACTTCACGCAGCATTTTTCCTCTCTCTCTCTCTCTCTCTATCTCTATCTCCGTAATGTTAACAATGACCAAAACGTAAGGAACATTTTTGAAAAATTGACCAGTTGTACAGTCATGACTTTTTTTGCGTAGATTTATTACACTGTTTTTATTATTTTAATGAGAGCTTTTTTTAAAATTTTGATTAGTTTTTTTTTTTTTTTTAAATTCATATGTGGACTAACACATCAAAAATTTTAAAACGTTGAAAATTCTTGTACATTTTAACCCATAGTTTTTTTAAAATATTTTTTTGACAAAATCTCTCATTAAAATATTTATTTGTATAATATTATATATGTGTAAAATTTCAAAGTTATTAAATAAGTAGTTTTTACAAAAATGTTCCTTTTGTGTTGAAATTTACACTTTTGAGAAATAGTGATTTAAAGTAAAAACTTACCATTAACTAAAACATACCAGAACCATAGATTGGATTGCTGAAATCATCTGCAGGATCATCTTCTTATCTACATTGTAAATGTCCGTTTTTAATTCTAGCTTCTTTTATTCTTTGTAAAACTGCCTTTTCCGCTTTCCTTATACGTGCATGATCTGCTTCTTGCAATGCTCGACATGTGAAAATCCAGGTTGAATATTTAAAGTATCTAAAACTTTTAATTTGGTAATGAAGCCTTGATTATAAAAAGATATAGCTTCATATACTCCAGTTTTTAAAGTACCCAATTGTACAAAAACAGTTTTTGGAATTATGGACCAGATAACACTATTTAAGCTTTCATTACAAGTTTGAGTTTTACCGTGCAAGAATCTAGACAGAAGTTCAGGGTTTGAAAGATCTCTAAATACCTTTTTTATGCAATTCATAATTGCAATAGGTAAGTTGTGTTTATGTTTGTATGTATCCCCTTTTAGTATGGACCTATTATATCCACACCACGAGTCATGTCCCTTGGGGCATAAACCATGTTGTGGATTCAAATCTGTTGAGATTTTATGGAAAAATATAGCCCAAATAACTTGTCTCATGGCTGAAAAATTATCCGAGTTATTTCGAATAGCCAAACCAAAGTATCTTCGCAATTTGTCTATTTCTGCATCTGTCAATTTATTACGGCCTCCTAGAGATTTTTTGTCCTCAAGCTTTGTACCTTTTAATTTTGATTTTAAAGCCCTGAGTCGTGTCCCCATCCTTTTTTCAACAAGACCAACACATTCTAATTTTTCAATGTTGACATTTTTGTAAGGTTTAGATTCTAAAACTGCTTTGTATACTTTACAGTCCCCATCACCCAAATATTGTGTATATCGTAAATTGTGTAACGCCTCTGAGCGATGAAAGATACGAAGGGCAACTTCAACTTCCATTCCTATACTGTTTCCGAAGTAATTTGCCGAACACTCATCACTATGTACATTGCCGTTAAAATAGCATGAGAATTTTCTCGATAATATTTCGGCATTAACAACTTTCCCAGTGTCCATACTAACTGCCGTAACAACACCATTCAGAGAAGTATGGCCCCTTTTTTGCCAGGTACCATCTATAGCCACAGGTACATTTGAGTTACCATTATTAAATGATATTGCTTCGGCAGCAGCTAATGCCATAAACACTTTAGCTACTTTTTCTGTCGCATGATTTAATGCATGTATGGACTCGTAAAACCGCTTTGGTAGAGGTGGAAATTCATAACTCCAGAAAATACTTTCGCAGCTGCTTCTCCTTTTCCAACTTACCTCATAGCATATGCAAATCTAGCGTTCACTTCATACATTTTTGTATCTTTTTGAATAACTACAATTTTAGTAAACCTGGTATTGAGAAGTGGTTGAATAAGACCACAAAAGTCACAGCATATTAACAACTCAGTAGCCAAACCCTGGATTTGGCGACCAAATTTGATGTTGATACCTTGTTTTTTACATTTTACACATAATATATGTTGTTTCAAGGTACTAGAAAACATTGGAATGTCAATTATTTCACAAAAACTTTCAGATGAATCTAAAAACGAAACATACTCATCATTAAACTTACCTAACTTTGGTTTTGATGATGAATTCTTAACATACGTAGTTGTAGGTTGTTCTACTTCATTCAAGTCCTCAGAAGTTTGACTTAATTTTACAATTTCCTCCAAACTTCCTATTTTCAAAATGTTTTATTACTAAAACGAGGCATATTAATTAGATTTTGTGCATTTATATCTGATCAAAATGGAGAATATTGGCTATATTTTACGAGATAAAAAGCAGAACGTGAGTTACCAGATAGTAAACAAACAGTACAACTAATCACTTCACTTCTTTCCAAATGAGTTGCCGATCAAAATAAATTCTTTTAATCAATTTAAGTTATTTGACAAGGCTGAAAAGTAGCATGTGTCTTTTGTGTTGATTTGAAAGGGGCGTGCAATCAGCTGTTTTGAGATTTGACAAATGTAAAAAACTTTTCAAAAAATATTAAAAAAACTTCTAATTCAGCAAGAACAAAAATTTAAACTGTATCAGAAAGATAAAGAGTGGCATTCTATTTTTCAATAAAAATTGAAAAATCAATTTTGTGATCGATTTTTGTGAAGTGTATAACCTAATAACTAGTTTTTAATTTTGAATCCTGAATAATTAATATTCCAAAAAAACACATCTCAATATTGAGTTTGAAATTTCCTAATTTTCAATATTAACACATTTTTGTTTTCTGATCTTCCAAATTAAAACTACACGTCTCAAAAAAATTCTTGAGAGCTCTAGACAAAAATGAAATTAATATAAATATGAAATGAATCTGCAACCATGTAGAAATACACAAAATGGATGCATTTCTGTAAAATTATATCGTAATAAATATCACCGAATGTCTAAAAAACAGAATTTTTTTAAAAAATAAAATAAATGATTTTTTATTAAAATTTACAAAAACAAAAAATTAAAATAGTGAAAGTGATGCTATATTTTTAATCTCAATAAGATACGTAAGACATTAAGAGATATAGGGAAATCAATACCTACTCAAATTTTATTATACATGATTTAATAAGTTTTGCTTTTAAATTCTGTTCATTATCACAATTTATTAATTGATTTCTTTAAACATTTTACCCTTATAAATATAAGAGTTATTTTAATGAGAAAAACAAACAAAGCTTTCAAAAAATCAAAAAATAATTAAAAAAAAATAATAACACATTTGGAGTTTTTCTGATGCTTTTCGTCAGATCAACAAAAGAAGATCATCAAAGGATCCTAATGAGAGCATCCATCAAACTCTATGAGCTTAGCAAAAGAGCTTTTCGTTTTTCCCATCAAGGTTCCATTAGGCTTAGTGGGAATATTCGTGATTTCTATCTACCTTATTCATTATAACTGAAAAGTATTGTTTGTGGCTTTGTAAATAATTAAGAATGAACAATTCTCTCATTTGTTTCCTTCTAATTTTTTTTCAGAAGTATAGGAATATTAGGGAAAAAATGCATGTATGAGTTATGCAAAACATCATATTTTTTCAAAGAGTGGATGTGAAGAGAAAACAATGGAAATTTTAATATTTTTGTAAAGAGTTCAGAAGTGCAATGTCCACATGATAATTTAAGCAGAAAATATAAGTGTAATTTAAATATATATATGCGTGTGTATCTGTGTGTGTGTAAGAGTACGTGGGCACATATTACCACATATCTCTTATTTAAAAATACAATCCTATAAAAGTTAAAGCTTCCACTCATGATTTTAATACTTATACGTTACAAATACTGGTAAAAAATTATAAATGTAATTCAATACTCTTTGAATAGTTTTAATAAATCTATTATTGTGAAAAATAATGAAGATATATTTAAATACACTCACATGTTTTCTATACATAGCTTTCAATTTGAATAATTATTTAATTCACCTGATATAGATGCTATGTGATTTAGTTTCCTAGCAAATATATTGTAAATATTATTTAAATAAACTAATAAACTTTAAAAATATAAAACAATTGTTTCAACAGGGATTAAAAGTGTAATTCAAATAGCACCATGGGTATTACTATCAATTCATTAACTATCTAACCTAAGGTGGGCGAGTTGTAATTTGTCTATATAATATATGTATCTTAAATACTGCTGGTTTAATTATGTAGGTTTTTTGAAATTCTTGCTATTAATAGAGAGATAGACAGACAGATATTATAGCTATATTTAGGAAGAGTTTAAAGAATATATTCATAATTTAAAGTCTATACTGTATAATTAAATTTAATAAAAAAACATTCATAAAACAACTAAAGTAGATTGGAGTATACAATTACATATTGCTAATCATATTTTAAAGGGTATAACAACATATAATTTCCATTTATTTTAACAATATGAAAAGTTTTTTTTTGAAACAGCAACCATATAACTTAATTTATAGAAGCATTATATTCAATTACATGTAAATAAATCAAGATACAGTTACAGAACATACAAATAACTCAATGGGTATTAAAAACTTTTTATTATTTTTAGAACATATTAATAATTTTTTACCCCAATAGGGCTGCTTTTAACCATCTTAGCCTTTGCAGATACGTCTTTTCCCCAAATGTGAGAGTCATATCGTGGTGGCACCACCTAGGGGCGGCCTCACTAAAAAGTTTTGACGATTGAATTAATTTTTAATTCAAATTCTTATTGAATGTTTTATGATATTGTCGTGAGTTAATTTTACCGAGAGAACCAGAGCCAAATTAATACTCAAATGATCTTTTACATGTCACATAATCATATGAAATACCAATGCGCAACCCCATTGGGAAAAAAAAACATAGGACATGCGTTGCAATTACTTTCACATCCAGAAAATCCCTCAACTCCAGCCGGGGTCGATCCCGAAACTTTAGGCTTACGAAGTGGCACACTGCCTCTAAGATACCGTAGCCGAACACTTTCGCAGTACATACATTTATAAAATAATTGCAAAAAAGAGAATATGATATTTTTTTTACAGTTTTCTTAATGTGTCTCACTTTCTCGTTTTATTCCAATTTCTCTTTTTTTATAAACATACGAATATTTTATAAATTCAGCCGTTGTAAAAACGATAGCACCATTACTATGGATCACATCTGGTTAATTTTGTCATTTAATTTTCAATTCGTAACCAAGCATCATTTTGTTCAGTGCTCCTCAAATTGTAAGCACTTGTGTCCTAGTTTTCACAACCATAATTTTCATCGCGCCCCCTCAATACAATAACAATGTATTGAATTTAATAATGTACTTTGACACTAAAGCTACAATACGACTTTTAATTATAAGCTGTACAAATTACCAAGATAAGTATTAAATTTTGTGTATAATTTTGTATATGACATACCCATTGGAGTTACTAGTAGTTATTAAACATATCTTTAACTTAGTATTGATAAATTAATTATCAAATACATTGCGCAGTACTGATACATTTATAAGAATATTATATCATTGTAAATGCATATTTTATTTTTATTACGTCAGAATGTTTGCTTCTTTTCATTAAATTAATAATTTTTTAAAGATAATCTTTTATTTTCGACAAGCTCGCATCCCCCACGTAGAGTTATTTCACCCCCTCAAGCGGAGCACACCCCACAGTTGGGAAAATGTTAATTTAGTTGAATTTGGTAATTTAACTTTATTTTTCAATTTTGTTTTTTGAATATTTTTGTAATTTCTAGAATTTCTGCTTACTGTTTTTGAATAAACTTATGTATATTGCTTTTTCCGTGTATAAATATTATTTTTTCTAAATTAATATATTTTACTTTTGCCATTCTATTTGAATACACATGTACATTTTAAATTAATGATATATTGGATATTTTTAATTTTGAATCATTCTCTTTTTTTATTTTATTATTATAATGGTAAGTAGAAAATTTCTGTTGAAAGGGAAACATTTTGATCTCATGAGATACTATTTGTTTTAATGGACTCTTTCCTACTGTTTAAATAGCATCATTATAAAACAAGCTGCTTATCTATGCTTACATTTATAACAAATATAAATATCCCATTTAATTTCATGAAAAATAAGAAATGAATAACAATTTGCATTTCAACAATTTGATATTTTTTATCGTAAATGTTTCTAGATAGGGTTTAATACTGCATGAATGACGAACAAAAAATATCAAAATCTTGTATGTTAAAAGTACTTGTTCCTGCACTATTAAAATTCGTTGGTAAGCAAACGTATCAATCTATCTATTCATGTAAGGCTATCTTACCACAAATCGCTGAACGCAGAAACGCGTCGAAGGTACCAAGAGATCCGGAATGATCCGAGGAAGCCATTTTGACCATTTAAATTCCGATATTGCAATTAGTGAAAAAGATATTAATTAAATACCTAAAAATTACGTACTTGATTCATCCCTGCATACAGCTTATTGCACCAAGTCGCTGCCTGAAAGAATAGGTTAAGATTTTACATCGTTTTTAACATTAAGATTCTTATTTCCATACTAAAATCAGATAAAAGATAACTTCATATCTGGTTTTCGCCAGATAAGGATGTAATTTTTTTCAGAAAATAGTAATATTTTGAAATGAATTTTAATGTATTGTTATGAAAAGTACTTTTCAATTCTTTTGTATCATTTTCTATTTATTTTGATCCAATGATTTGAAGTACTTTAAAAAATCATAATTTGATCTTTTAGAATAAGTGATTTACTAAACTTTTTATACTAAAAGTTTTTTTTAAACGATTTTTCAAAAAATACTAAAAATTCTAGTTAAAAATTTAGCACTTTCGTCGTTTATAATTTTTTTCGCAGGAAGCCTTTTTTTTCCTATCTGCCAAATGTTATAAACCGTATAAAGATTAAAAAGTTTGCTTAAAAATTACGGATTAAAAAAAAGTGTTTCTGTTTTTCTTTTAAGATCCTTTTTTAAAGAATTTATTTATACAGTTCCTTTGTTACATATTTTGTTTAAAAATAATTATTTGTTAAAATTAAATTGTTGTTTGTTATCTATGTGTGAAATTTGGAAATTTTTACCTAAGAACTAAGCCTTCAAAAACTGAAAACTTTAAAAATATATTCGCAAAATACATTTATCACTAGAACGTCCGTCAGTGTTAATTGACCATCGGAGCCTGTTTACTTTGCTCTCCTTTCCGCATTTTTTGATAATTTGTAAATTTTTCCTGACTTTTAATCATTTTCCCAGGTAACTAAGCTCACAGTGCAAATGAATCTATACTAAAATTGTTGTTTCTCAGTTTTTCGTTACATTGTACTTGCTTATCTACTCATTAAAAAAAAATTATTCGATTTTCGAACTTTGTTCCGAGCAGACACCTTGAAACGATGCCTCGTAGAAACTGTCTAAACCCTGATGAAATTGCTAATTTGTTGCGAAGGAGTTCTGAGAATGAATCGGCTCTAGTTTTGATTTCGATAAAGATATAAGAATAACTGAAAGGAACTGCGAAGAATCTGAAGCAAATGCAGATGTAATTGGTAATATTCCATTAAATCCTGATATATATGTCACTAGGGATGACACAGAATGGATACCGAGTAATAGTAATGTTCATGGAAGATTTACAATTAGAAATGCTTTGAAACAAAGAAGTGGTATAAAAATCTTCGCGAAACATAAAGTCTTCGCCAGTTTTTTTTAAAAATAATATAAAGGGACTGAAATATCATAATTACATGAAATAATATTAAAGAGTCTTAAAATTAAACCCTACCGAACAGTATTCTTCAATTATTTAGTTAAAACAATTACTTTATATATTTGATATTGCGGTGTCGAAACGACACTGGAAGACGTTTAAGGGTAATCGAAATATCTGATGTTCTAGTGTTATGCAAAGCGACTGGCGTAATTGACATTGAAAGCCGGTTTTCGAGGCTAATGAAATTTAATGAGGTGGCTCTTTTGACTTTTAAGCTGAAAAGGAATACAGCAAATTTCCTTTTAAAAAGTTATGACATTTCGTAATTTCAGAAAATTAAAATTTTTTAAACCTTTTGTTATACATAAAACTATTTTCTTTTAAAAATACATTTTTGTTTTGGGGGGGGGGCCGAAAGATTACAACAAAAAATTGGCAAATAACAATAATAATTAATTGTGGTAAACCTAACACAGAATCCAATAGTTTGAATGTTTATGGTCTATGTCGAAAAAGACAAATTCGGCAACCTCACTCATCCCCCCCTTGTTTTATGAAGCTAAGATGGATTTCATTAAATTAGATTTGTGCTTTTAGTGCAATTTTTAATCAAACGGTATGTGTTGAAGGAGGATTAGAACTCGGCACATTATGTTCCGTAACTTAGCGATGGACCAAAATAACCACTTTAGTCCAGAAGCTTTTACTGCCTTATTTATGTACATACTACCACCAAAATCACAATTAATAGCTAAATTAATATTTTTAATCTATCTTATCATTTCAAATCCTAAGAAGAAAAATATTATTATAAAGTAATCAACATGTTAGTTTTGTATAACATACATATAAACGTCAGATACGTTTTAATTATTTTGCAAAATTTCTTCCGAAATTGAAGGAAACCATTAAAACAATAATATAAAAACAAAATGTTAAAATGTTGATGTTTTTATCAGATAGTGCTTTTTTTTAATATTTTTTATGCAATGAATGTAAATAAATGTCTAGTTTTTTTTCGTTATTGTTACATATTTTTAATCGAACATCCACACTTTCAGAAATAAGCAGTAGTTTCAACAGCAAACCTATTTTTTTTTAAATCCTTATTTAAAGATAATGGATTTATATATATATATAAATAAATAATTTTTAACACACTTTTATAAGTTTCACTTGCATGTAACGGAATCTTGGAACTCGATTTTCACCCACTTAAAAAGATCAGATTAATTCGAAATTTTCACACTTGTCAAGGCCCGATGACAATACAATAATTTCATATTTTTGTTCCATTGTCCTCATCAGGATCTTCAGGAATCACGATAATCAGTTTTGGCAACAATTAAATATATTACTTCCAGATTTGGCAACTTATTGCACGTACAATTTTCAGATTTGGCGACTAATTCGATATACCATTTAAAGATTTGGCGACTAATTCCAGATTTAGTGACTAAAAGAAAAAGGTGTAACCCTACAGCGAGTGTTTTTAATTAATACACTGTGGTTTATAAAAATAAAACAAAAAAAAAGTGTTCTGTATGTGAGAAAGTGGAGAGTGGGTTGTGTGTTATGAATTTCCTACTATAATATAAACATTTTTCTGATAATGAAAATAAAAAATAGGCTCGTGATGTGAAAAAAATAATTTATGTTCTAACTACTAAATATTTTTTTTTTATTTTTACAAAGCAATACGTTTAGAAGTGATGATACGAATAAACATTATGGCAATATGCTTAAAAGGTGAGAATACGATTGACACTTAATATTACCATGTTTTTAATAACTCGCTTTCTTTAATGTCTGTCCGGGTGGAATTTTGTAATTGATTTTAAACTGTGTGACTTCCTTATGAGCTAGAGACTTGAAATTTGGACCATATCTCAGAAGTTTATGACAATGCATGAAAATGTGAAGAAAGAAGAAAAAAAAAAAAACGAAAAGGAGGAATTTTATTCTTTTTAGTCCGTTATAAAAACATGTGGTACATCAAATTTTTTTTTAATTCGATCTTTTTTCTTCTTACCTCACATTTTATTTGTTTGACCTGTTCTTTTGAGACGGAATCTATTATCACGATACGGGACTCGCCCGGGGCCCCGTAAACAGAGAGAATAAATATACTTCAGACCCTTCAATTAAAATCCATTGAAGAGCAAGACTTATTCTTGCAGCCACGTAATTCTGGCTCCAAATATCAAACTCAAGGATAAATTCAACAACGAAAAAATAACAGTTTAAAAAACTAAAAAACACACTTTTATTGTATATCGAACTAAAAAATGAAAAATAAATTATAATTTAAAAAAAAAAAAACTAAAGAACACGCTTTTATACTGAATCGAACTAAAAAGTAAAAAAATAATTCTTAATATAAGAATAAAATGATGAACGAGAAAATTAATGTCATTGGGGTAAAAGTGTGGGGTGCAATTTCGGAATTGAAAGAAGTTAGAAACTGTAACAATTGATACATTAAAAGAACACCCCACGCTTTTACCCCAATGACATTAATTTTCTCGTTCATCATTTTATTCTTATATTAAGAATTATTTTTTTTACTTTTTAGTTCGATTCAGTATAAAAGCGTGTTCTTTAGTTTTTTTTAAATTATAATTTATTTAAAAAAGCTAAATCAGTATTTTCTTTATTATTTTGTACTAATTATTTTAGAAGAAAATAATGCATTGCCCATAATCTTCTAGATAAAACCAGATTAGTTTTTTGAGACATTTTTATGCTAAAGGTTTGTAACGAGTGAGAGAGAATGATTGGTAAATGTAAATTTGATATCCATTTTATTATTTTAGATTCTAAGTATGTATTTTTTGTTAAAATAAGGAATATGCTCATATAGCTTTTGTATACTTTTTTACGTCATAAATGTTTTCTTTATTGTTTTAAATTAATAGTTCATTGTTTAAATCAGTATTGTGTTTTTTGTAAATCATTAATTGAAAATAAAAATTCGAAGAAGATCTTATTCGTGGAGTAAAAATAGGAAAATGTTTTATTCTCGAAAATTTTCGTGCAATACCGGGCTAAGTGGAGGGAATAAAACCTGCTTGACGAGGAAAAGAAAATTTTAATTACAGAATTATAGAAATTACTCACATCGACTTAGCACACATAGAGAAGTCCTGGCGTGAAGAGGAAATTCCCATGGGGATAAAGTTATACACTCAGTAAAAGCCAGTGCAATGCTGGTATAAGCGGAGAGGAAAATCAAGTCCGACTGTCAAATAAGTCAAAGAAATTTCGGAAAAGTGTATTTTAATAGCTTATTAATACAAATTCATATCCATCAGAGCTGATATCGATAAAGGAAAGGGAAATTTCCATAGGGAAAATATTTATACACTGGTGAAAGACAATGCAATGACGGACCATGCAGTTAGTATATATTATTCTTTCAATTCTTGTTTGATGAAGGATTGTGAGAGAATTATATTTTTTTAGAAAACAGAAAGTGCTAAAATAAACACATGTGGTTTTCTTTAAAATATAAATTTATGTTATATGTTTTCTATTTCCATTACAAAGCTTTTTGTAATCATATCAATGCACAATGTTTTCTATTATTCGAATATAAATGAAATTTCATTGGACACTCTTCCAGTTTCCGTCTTCGCAAATCCTTGTGAATAATATAGATGGTAAACGATATTACTCAAAGAAAAAGTAAAATTCAAAAATAAAATGTGTACGCCGTATGAAAACTTGGAATGAAATATTGACCCTTCGCTGAAAATAATACAAACGCACAAAACTATTTTATTTTTATAAGGTCCTGAAACCATATTTCCGTCAAAGAATTCTGGAACGAACATTGGAAAAGGCTACACATACAATACTTCTCCATCTGACCCTCAGGCATTCAATATGGACATAAAATGGAGTTTTTCTTTTTCAGAATTCCGTGTTATAGTTTTATGACAGAAGGTTGACGTTGGGCACCGAAACTCTCTCTTCTTACTTCTTCTCATATCGATTGTTAGACCAATCTTCGTCAATCATACGGTTGCATTACTGCTGGCGAATCTTAAGAAACTAATTTTTACTTGAGTTTCTGGCAAATATTTTAAATTTTTATACATCCCACAATTACTAAATATTTTTGCTAAAAAAATTGTAAAAGACTGATATTTGTCATTATTGTTGGATTGGTTATTACGAAAATTATTTACTTTTTTCCTGCTAGAAATTTTTAAGCTGTTGTATTTAAAGTATAAGCAAGCTTATTCCATAGTCGTGAAAAGAATAACAGATATTTTGTGTTCTGAGGTTTTTGCCAACCAGTTATTTAGTATTTATGAGAATATTGATAAGCATGGAACTATACAATTTCCTCTTATGTACAAATTATAGCATTTAAATGAATATTATTTTAATACAACCAGAAGAAAAAATTATAACGCATATCTCTACCAAATTAAATATGTTTTCTCTATGTTCTTAAAAAATTATTGTTATATACGAAAAATTGCTGCTTATCCGAGACATTTTATATTCGAAAACTTAAGAATTGAAAATAATTAGCATTAATTTTTAAACAATTTTATGAACATGAAAAAAAATTCAATCCACATCCGATTCTTTTTTTAATATGAAACATGTTTTTTTTTTTTAGATATGAGAATCCGGGAATTGAGTTCACATGTGATCCTCTAAATATGTCTGATGCTATTTATTACATTAGTTCTGCTTGGAAATTAATAATATTGGCATGTTAAGAAATGTTTAAATGTCTCTTTTGTTTGTAATAAGTTTCCAAAAAGTATACAAAACTATCGTGTAAAAATTAAAGAAAACCACAGTTTAACTGAAATTTTATGATTTCTGACTCTTTTAGATCATCTTCTGATGCGAACTTTATATAACAATTTAAATTTGAGAAGGAAGGAATAAATTCAATAGATTAAGCGTTACACTCATGAATTCAAAATGCTAAATAAGTGAATATTTCAATTACACATTCTGTAAATAGAAATGAAATATTTGCACCAATTATATTTGCAATACATCATTTTAAAAAAGGCTTCTATAAGTGAAAAAGGTCAATCAACACATATTAGTTTATATTATGTTGAATAAAAGTGCTAAAAAATAAATTGTATAAGGAAGCAGTAAATTTTAACCATGTCCCTTTGTTGTGACTGTGTGATTGTGAAGCCTGTCACTCGTTGTTAGATATGCAAATAAATCTTTCACTAAATAAAATACCTGTGCATTCCTTATTCAGTACTATGATTAGTTGTCACACTCTATCAGAACTCTTGGTGAACTTGGAATTTTTTTTTTATGTATAAAATATATTAGTGTGTAAATATATATTTTATAAGATTCGTTAATCAAGTTTTATTTTTAACCACCTGAATTTAAAAAAAAAATATGGGCATCATTTAAATATAGATCTAAATCTTTTTTGAGTGTGCTCCTACTGTCACCGTCCCATGTCATGTGATGGAAAAAATCATCATCCACAATGGTAAACATAACCATTTTTCAATTCCTACTATTAGCTCACTCTCACCCTGTACATGTCCGATGGACTCCAAAACTACTCAACCGATCATAATATAATTATGTATAATGTGCCATTTCGTCCAACTAAAAACATAGGATAGTTTTTATTTCAATTGATGACGCCATAATTTTTATATCGCCGGAAAGGTGAACAATCCGGAAAACACATTGCCAGAATTTGCAAATATTGTGATTTTTCGAAAATATTGCAATGTTCATATGTCTGTGGAAGCAGATATAGTAAACCAAAATGCACGAAAAGTAAACGCCTGACGTACTTCAAGATGTAGAATCCGATTTTCAAATCAGTTTCCAAAAATAACCGTAACTTTGCCAGATAATGCCAGACGACCATAGTTTAGGCAGGCCATAAAAGGGGCTTATATTAAAAGACTTGCATCGTTAAAACTTGGACCCTGGCGTACTTCGAAATGAATAATCCGAATCTGATATCCAATCTGAGAAATAACTGTAAATTTGCCGGATATATAATTCAGGATGACCATTTATTACGCAAACTGTTGAAGGAGCTTACCCTTAATGTCTTGGTGTGGGAAAAGTGTATTCCTGGTGTTATTTGAGATGGTTTAAGCGAGTCTAAAATCGAATAATTGAAAAAAATTCCTGTATTTTTGCTAGATAAGGCCGGGGGATCGGAATATTCTCGGACAGCAGTAACAGCCTAACTTGCCGACGTCGAGACGCAAAAAAGTGGGTCTTGATTGTATTTCGGAACTGCCCATCCAGATATTCTCAATCCAATTCGCGATAATCTCATATCTGCATCAAATAATGCCAGATTAAAGTATTTTGCACGAATTTTGAAAAGGGCTTGATTCTTTTAAAAAAAAATTCTTGAGGAGTGATAAATGCTTTCCTGGTGTTTTTATTTATGAGAAACAAGAATAATCTGTTATCGGAATTTAGAAACTCTCGTAACTTTCCCGGATAATGCCAGCCGACCGTAAAAAATGTCCCCCTTTAGAAACCGAACTTACAGGAGCAAGGGCGTCGAAAATGAGCACCGAGGGCTTTTCGGGGTGAAAACGAGAATCTGGATACGGATTTAAAAGATTCCTTAAATTTTCTGGATATTGCTGGAATGAGGTTAAATGGCTTTGCGTTCGAGTTCTATATATATATATATATATATATATATATATATATATATATATATATATACCTCCGGATTTTCATTACCTATAGCAACTAAAATTTCAGGTACAGTCACGCGAAATATTATTGCAATAGGAAATTGCATCTTCGGGCATTGTTGTCATTTTGTTAGATGGTGGAAAAACTTCACATTCCACATCAGCTGCCATTGGACATTCATAAATACAAGATGCAATGTGTACCATTGAAAATAAAGAGTGGATTGGCTACAATATTGCAAATGAATTCAATCATGATCAGGGATAAGTGTACCATGAAACATAAACATTCACTCAAAGCATTACATAGAGTTTTGTAAAATTTAAATGGCAACGAGAGAATATTCAGTGTTGCTGTTGTATTAATGTCTGGTGATTACCGATAGACATTAACATCCCTTACACGCTCTACTTTTGCTTACGAGACTAACGCCTGTTTAAAACAATTGCTTTTATGGCGAAAGGTGGAAATATTTCGACTGACTATAAATACGCGAGTACATTTGCAAGATGATCAATCTGAGCAAATATTTCCTAACCAACTACTGAGTATTGGAAACGGTGAAGTAGAACTTCTTCCAATACATAATGCATGAAATAACCAGACGATTTCTGTAATGTTCTTTAGGAGAAAGGAAGTGATTGAGAGTGTCTTTCCAGGTATAGTGTATAATTATCTAGATAATTATTGCCTCTGTAATCCTGTTACTTAATCAGAAAAAAATGTTGATATTGTGGTGAAATAAACTTCCAGACACAGGGCTGTTGTCATTTGATCCAACGCCTTTTAAACCAATCGACACTATTGTTGATGAAAACTAAACCGTAAATTTTCCAATCGAGCTTTTGAATTCTCGAGCTGTATCAGGAATGTCACCACATAATCTTTGGTTGATTCCCTGGTTATTATCTGCGTAACTTAAATTCACCTAGATAATGCAACGGCACACGTTTGATCATCAAAAGAATTATACCGGGAATTTCTTCAAGGAAACATTTTGACTGTAATGTTTAAGCGAAAATTTGGTTCTGCTACTACGGAATCTTTTGCCACGTATTCCACTGATACCGTTGGAATCTCTAATACCATTCAAAAGGCTTCAGTTCCCGATTCGTTTGGCTTTCGCGATGACCATAAAGGAATCTGAAACCCGAACAATATTCATTTGATACTTGGACTTAGAAAATCCATGTTTCTTGAATGGGCAACTAGATTTTACATGCTCTTGGTGCGGAAACCATTGTATCCATTTCAGTTAGCAAAATACGAATTACCGAAAATTATTGTGCACCGATTAGCAATTGGTTGTATAAAATTATTTGTTGTTATACTTTAAAATGATAAAAATAATTTTAAAAATTGCAAAGATTCAACCTTATTCAACACATTTATAAAATATAAACCTTCATATGTTGTTACTTAAAGACTTCGTTAGTAATTCATGCATTATACTACACTCAAATAGGAGATCAATGAAAAGAAAAATTAAAATAATTTGTTGTTGTATACTTTATTTCATCCCTCCAAAATTATAAACGAAGATTAATGTGACTGCATTGAATAGCTTAGGATAATATTGAACTAACGTATTAAAAAAAGCCACAGCAACGCGTGGCCCGGGTCAGCTAGTATATATATATATATATATAAATAATCAAAATTTCTCTACAAGAGAGATGAATCAAAATGATTAATACTTAAAAGAATAGCAATTGCTAGATAACAAGACAACATAATTTAGAAGGAGATATTAAAAATTGAAATAACAGAGTAAAATATAAAAGAATGGATGCTTCAGTATTATCAACATTGCTGACTTAGGACAGCTTGTATACATAAAATTTTCTTTAAAAAAATCTTTCGGTATAAAAGTGGGGTTGAACATGTTTTTTGGCCAGCCAACCTTCCCCCTTTTTTCTGTTAATAATACCGAGCAAATACCAATTGGAAATAATGGATAGGAAATCTAAATCCATTATATGGAATAAGTAACTTACCCAAAAATTGCATACTGAAATGCAGAGCCCGCGCTAAATCTGAGTACAATAAACAAGTTATTGCCAGATTCTGGACCCAAATACAATTTCAAAACAAAGCAAAGGCTGAAAAATAGCACTTAGCAAAAGTATGAAAAGAATAGAAATAATAAAATAAGAAATTTAAACATACTACCATTATCTTAGAGACTCTTAATATGGTTTAAAAGTTATAATAAATTCTAAAAAAGTAATTTTATCTAAAACTAGAAACTGGGGGTATTTAAAACTATCTAGGAAGAATAATAAATCTATAATGTAAACCTTTTAAAACTATGGAAATTTAATCCTTACTATTTAGAATTTCAATATTTAAATATCTATTAATAAAATTAATTGGGCAGTTTTGAATTAAACAGTATTTAGTAAAATGTTTATAATTTTTTATTTTTTCTGATTTATGAGAAACTAGAAATTTATTGTGTAGTGTGTAATAAAGAACAATATTTATGAATATAGATACATGCACATTACTCTCCCAATGAGGTACTTTCATAATATTGAAATTAAAGTCTTCTCGTTTATCATAAATATTAGTAACTATTTTATAAGCTTTTAATTTAATTTCTATATCAAGAAAATTTGCTTCGTAACTGTTACTATTTGTCTGTATTAAATTAAGATATTGTGGATAAAAATTAATATTAGGTATAAAGTTGTCTTGCTTGCCAAAAATGATTATATTATCTATATAACGAAAAAAGTAAAATTCTAAATTGTCTGTGAAACTATTTTCAAAATAATGTAAATATAAATTGGCAAGACAGTTGCTAGCTGGGCCACCTTGTGTAGACCCTTAATCTGTTGATAATAATTACCATTATGATAAACATAATTCCCTTTTAGAACTAACCTAAGTAGAGAACCAAATCTATCATATTTGACATTTTAAAACAAATTATCTTTATGTAATTTTAGTAGTGTTTTTATCATATCATCAATATTAATTGAGTTAAAAAGATCTTCAAAATCTAAACTAAATTGTGAAAATATCTTTTTATCTTTAATTTGTGCAATAAGTTCTGTACTATTTTTAAGAATGGCTGAAGTTTTTAGATTATTTATTGTATCTTGTAACATTTCATGTAGAATTTTGCCTGATTTGCTGATATATGTATTAAAACCATTAGTAACTGTTCTAAACTTTACTGGATTTTTATGAAATTTAGGAGTAAGAAATACATGTGGAAATTTAAAATTATTATTAATTTGTATTTTTAATTGTTTATGAAAAGCCAAAATTCGATTATTTATTTCTCTATGAGAAATTGATGACCTAATAAAAGCTGTATTATTTTCAAAATTTTTGTTGAGCATTAAACTATAATAGTATTTACAAATGAAGGCAAAATTTCCAGGCACTATATCAATATAAACTATAATAAATTTATTTTGTAATTTTTTAATCTGATTTATAATATCATTAAAAAAGATATTATTATCTGTACTAAAGTTATATTTATTAATCTGTTGTGTAATGTTACATTTAAACTCTGTGAATGTCTCTATAGGCATACTAAATTTAATAGCAATTTTGTAAATAAATTGCTCAATATCATTACATAACTGATTTTTGGTAATTTTATTATTATTGGAAAACATAAGTCTAAAACAAGTACCTTTATTCATTATATTTCTAAGATTATTGTCTTTTACAATATTGAGATCACCAATAATAACATGCTGGTGATAATTATCTTTGAATTCTTTAAATTCATTACAATAACATATTAAATTTTCTTGCTTGATAGGTGCATTATAGTTAAAAATTGATCTACCTATTTTTTTATTATATTTAAAAGCCTTTTTAATAGTGATATTTTGAATTGGGAAAGTTGACATGTGTCTTTTAAAAATGCTAGAAAAATTAATATTATCAAAAGATTTATTCATATATAATAATGCACAGTATTCTGTTTGATATTTTTTTATTTACATTGACTTTTATTTTATGTTTATGCTTCAGAAATTTGAGAATGTCTCTTATGATATGTAAAGCATGACTATCTATAAATTTATCTGAATTTAGTATATTATCCGTAATACATATTTCTGTCTTACTTAATCCAAACATGAAAGATTTAATGTGCTTTATATTAAAATTGTTCTCGAAACTATTACATATATCGCTAATACCTTTTGAAATAACATTTTCGTCTCTGCTTAACCTTTTATTCCTATTACCTCTAGTTTTTCTTTTATTAGTCTTTTTGATTTATTTACTGTAATAATAATCTTGAGAATTTTGTTTAATAGCATTAAGAATATTTTTTCCTAGATATAATACATTTAGCCCATAAGGATAAATTGTACTATAATACTTAATGTAGAAATTTTCCCACCATAGTCTATCTTAAACATTAGGGACTACTTTAATAATATTGAGCACAACATTTTCAAAACCATGTGTATGGAAGTGTCTAATTTCTATTTTATTTGAATTTTTTATACTATTAAAGTTTTTAGTATCTGATCTTTGTTGATTAATTCTAATATTAATTTTATTACTAGTCTGTCCAATATATTTAAAATTACATAGTTTACATGTCAATGAGTAAATACAGTTAAATGTCTTGCAGAAGGTAAATTTAGAAATATCTTTGATTTGATCATTATTTATCATTTTACAAGTTTTACATCTATTGCCCCCACATCTTTTGTAAAAGTGAATTTTTTTATTGCAAAATTTACTATTTTGATGTTTACTAGAAAAATATTTACTGCTTTTGATGTCATTAAAGTTGATAGAAATATTGTGTGTGTGTTACATAGCATAATATATTTTTTAGCATTCTTTAAAAAATCCTTATTCCAGAATACTCTGGTATAATATCGTCTAGTAGAATCTCTACAATCAACTACATTTTTCAATCTCATATATATATATATATATATATGGAAGAAATTTATATAAAATATAGAACAAAACAGGAAAAAAAATTAAGATCAAATCTAATGAAATACAAATAAGAACCTAGCGAGTCAAAATGCAATTTCGGACTTAGGACCGAATAAGTGGGGTTAAACTAGTTTGAAGGCGCCAACCTTCCCCCTTTGCAACTCGGTAAGAAAGACCAAAATAAAATAAATAGAAATTTAAAGTATAAAAATTCTAAGTATAAAAAATTCAAAGTATAAAAAATCCAAAGTATAAAAAATCTCATAGAAATATGAAATAACAACCGACTACTATTAAGCAAAAATTTCTCCCAAAATGTTTAAGCAGAAAAATATCAAAAGAATTACCCAGTAAAAGGATTCTTCCAAAAAGATTTTAAAACTTCTGCTCACAGAGCTTTTTCCGGGAGATCCAACACTCTTGAAACCGATGGAAAGCTTTTATATGTTGTGATAAAAATCTAAATTGCACTTAAACGCATCCTTTATACCAGCTTGTAAGGAAGACGCCAAGAAAGATTACATTCAAATTTGGTAGGCTATAACTTGGTTGGTTGTCACAAATGTAGAAAATTGGTTGGTTGTCAAAATGTAGAAATTTGGTTTGGTTGCCAAAAATGTAGAAATGTTTCATTTTATAAGATTTTTAAGAAGGGTGTGGAAAAAATAAACTGTGTGAAGAGTGTTAAAACAGAATCTTCACAGCAAAACCACTAAAATGCTGACTTTGAGATCCTATTGTTGTATGGTGGTTTTGAAATCAGAAATAGCAAGACGATTAATGTATTTGTGATGAATATATGTTCTTAAGAAATTAAAAGGATAGTCATGATCTAAGCAGCATTTGAAGAATTTCTTGATATTATTAAATTTATCTATTTTGTTGGTAGTTAAGTTATCATTCCTAAGTAAAAAATTCAAAACCATATTTCTGTAAATTGATAGATGCAAATTGCTGTTCCATACAGGAATTTTAATTACATGGAAACTAAAAGAATCTCTTTTGTCATAAATGTTACAGACTACTCTATTGTCAATAAGATGCAAGTCTAAATCTAGGAATTCAACCATATTAGAGTTAAAATTAGTTTTAAGAAGGTTGAGATTGTCAGGGTAGAACATAATATTTGGTTTGAATTCACTATTTTTACCAAAAATTATTATATCATCTATATAACGGTAAAGTAAGAAAGATTCATCAAAAATATGATCAATTTCAAAAAAATGTAAATATAGGTTAGCTAAACTATTGCTGGCAGGACCACCCTGAGGTAATCCTCTGATCTGTTTAAAAAGATTTTGATCAAATGCTATGAAATTTTCTTGTAAAACAAGATTAACCAGGATATCAAATTTTTCCTTTTTTCATTGAATTATGCAATTCATATTTATCATAAATTAAATGTAGAACTCTAATCACATCATCTATATCAAGAGAATTAAAAAGGTCCTCGAAGTCAAAGCCGTGCGTGGAAAAAACTGTCATATACTTCGTGACTCTAACAATCTCTAAACTATTTTTAATCATTGCTGTGTGTTGAAAGCTATCGATAGTATATTGAAGAAGGGATTGTAAAATCTTCCCAGACTTCGTTATATATGTATTATACCCATTAGTAATACTACGGAATTTTATTGGATTTTTGTGGAATTTTGGTGTTAAAAAAATTCGTGGGTATTTAATAGTTTTGAGATGAATATTTAATCTTTTGTTTAAAGCAAAAAGACGATTATCATCTTCTCTATTGCTGTGAATCGACTTTTGAAATGTATTATTCTTTAAAATATGATCCCTTAATAATTTACTATAAAAATATTTACATATTATTGCATAATTAGCAGAGACTTTATCAACATAAGTTATCCCGAAATCCTTTTGAATATTATCTATCGATACTTTAAGGTCTTTATACATAATTTCATTTTCAACGTTGAAATCCAATTTTCCAATTTCTATTGGTACAAGACATCTAAATTGATTGAATGCTTTTATCGGCATTCCGTACTTAATAGCCATTTTAAGGTAGAAAGTATCCAAATCTCTTGTGATTTGTCTTACAATGTTGGATTTATTTTTTGTGATCATAAGTCTAAAGCCAGTACCTTTTTCCATAAAATTTCTCAATAAATCATCTTTTACAATGCCAAGGTCTCCAGTTACAACGTGCTGATGATATTCATCGATATAATTACAATACAAATAGCACTTACACTGCTCCGGACATAGGAGCTCCGAAACTTGATTATAATTGAAAATAAATCTACCAAGTTTCTTGTTATATTTGAAAGCCTTTTTAATAATAATATTTTTGATAGTAAAAAGGGATTGATATTTCTGAAATATACCTGAAAAATTAATTTTGTTAAAGGATTTATTCATAAATAACATGGTACAATATTCTGTAGTGTAATTTTCTACTGCATCTAATTTGATATTCATTTTTTTGTATTAGATAATTATTAAGATCTCTAATCATATGCATACCATGGGAATCCAAAAACTTACATCTGTTTAAAATATCTGTCATAATTTTAATTTCTGTTTTATTCATTCCAAACATAAAAGATTTAATTAAGCCTGCATTAAAGTTATCATCAAATTTATTAGCTAACTCCAACATAGAACTCTTGAGAGTAGTGCTGTTTCTTGTAATTCTCTTTCCACGCTTAGATCTTGAAATTCTTGAGATTCCAACTTTAATGTTGTTTGCGATTTTTACTCCCTGGAGCAAATTTCAAAAAAGAACCTATTTACAAAAAAAACAGTATAACATGGTTAGTATGATGGTTAATACGGAGTATGTCTCCCGGACGATGCAATACAGGCCTTAAAACGCCTACGCATGCTGAGTATCAAATTATCAATCTGATCTTGGGGAATATTACACCACTCATCAAGCAATCCCCTCCGAAGTTTCGGTAGACAGGTGGGAGGGGTTGATGGGCTACAATTCGTCGGCCAAGCATATCCCACACATGCTCTATTGGATTCAAGTCCGGTGAGTACACTGGCCAATCCATACGGGTGATATCCTTCGATTGAAGTCATTCGTCTACATTGTTTGCACGGTGAGGACGGGTGTTGAAATCCATAAATAGAAATTCAGCACCCATGGCACCCCGAAACATACGTACATGTTGTTCCAGAATGACACCCCGATAGATGTGGCCTGTCATCGTTACACTCTGAACATGCAGATCAGTTCTGGAACCAAGAATAATTCCTCCCCAAAAGAACCATCCTGCACCACCGTAACGGTGTCGTTTAATGGTGTTCTCTTGGTGGTAACGGGTACCTGGCGCTCTCAATATGAAAGTCCGGCGAGAATCAGACTGCAAATTAAACCTGGACTCGTCGGAAAACATCACACAAGACCACTGTTGGGGTGTCCACAATGCATGCTCTCTACTCCAGTTTAATCGCAGGCGAAAGTGAGTTGTGGTAAGGGGAACACATCTGTCAGGCCTACGAGCATATTGACCAATGTGCCCTAAGCGTATGTACACTGTCTGCCTTGAAACTGTCGTACCGGTTGCTGAAGAGAGCTGATGAGACAGGTCTGATGCTGTGTTCCGTCTGTTTCTTTTGGCAGTAACTGCCAAATACCGATCCTCATTCAGCATTGTAGCTCGGGGGCGACCTGTACTGTAACATCTACTCACATTACCATCAACTTGGAATCGTTGCCAAAGCCTGGAGATGACACTCTGGGCGATTCCAAGTTCCTCGGATACTTCCAGCTGGGTGCGTCCACATTCCAGTCTTCCGATAATTCTACCACGTAAAAAATCATCCAAATGCTTCCTTTGTTCCATAACTATGCGGTTATTACACTGACAGGCTTTTAAAGCGCTTGTGAACAATTTTACTTCTTTGCCGCCATTCCATATATACCCCTCTCTTACACTCTCGTAATTGTGACGTACTATGCGCGCCATCTGGTCGTTTCCTGTAATTTGCATATTCTTCTTCAAGATGTGTGTGATAATTCTACAGGTGAAATTTTTATTTTAGAGTTCAATTTCTGTGTGATTCTGAATTATCCTTAATTTAAGGACTTATGGACATGAGTGTATATATATATATATGTAATACGATGATATTGTTGGAATAGATTCTTTAAACTGATATTGAAGTAACATTCTTGAGGTTAATTAAATCTCTTTATTATACATCTTAAAAACATTTAAGCAAGACAAGGACGACACACACACAACAATACATAAACACTAGCTGCAGCAGACTACATGATGACAAGAGACAAGAAGCGAAAAAAGGGCGGCGTAACCGTGTGATCCCATTTTTATACTGACGGTGGAGGTCGTACGACTCTTTTGTAACAGGAGTCGTGATTGGATGCAAATGCGCGCGAGCAATTAGATTACGATTAAGATTAGTCACGCGAGCAATTTGATTACGATTCGAAAGAACTAGGAAATGATTTAACGGGGTACAGTTAAAGAGAGTTAGAAGTCATTACCTCCCCCCCCTCCGTAAGCCACGTATATGCGCCAGTGCCCTTGACACACACAAGTATTTTACAGACATATTAAATTTTAAATTAAATATTATTATTAAAAAAATTTCCTGCACACCAACCAGCAGACATAAAAACTCCAACACAGAAATGAAATAATATGACAACAAATATACAGTAATATAACTGTAAAATATGGGTACCCATAAATAATCTTCATAATATATTAAAATTCAAAGTGTATTAAATTCAAAAATGTAATAAAATTCCAAATGTAGTAAAGTTCAAAATGCATGAAAGTTCAAGTTGTATCAAAGTTCATAATGTTCACTTTTTCTGGAGTGGTTGAAGTAATACTGGTTACCACCATAAACGTTACATCATAAAAGTACACTATATCAAAAATAAAAACAATAAACACTTGAAATGGAATAAAAACAAAAATAAGATTCAAAAACATAAGTGTAGTATAAAATATCATCAAGGACAAACATCAAAGAAACATCTAAGTTTGTTTCAAATAAAATATTTGACTTCGTCTAAAAGTAAACTTAATAATCTTAGTAGGTTAGACTATTAAGGAAGGGGAATTTAATTCAAACTCCTCCCTGTTTCCATCTAAGAGTATACACTTCTCCAAAACTGAAACAGATTACTGAGATGGAAACAGGAAAAAATTTGAACTGGATTGGAAGATGTGTGTGGACCCATGTTTCGCACATTTATAAGATCTGTATTCATTTCTCATTGTGATATTTCACAACATTTAAAAAAAAAATTTTTCTAAGAGGGGTAAAAGGACAATGGTTTGGTTCTGTGTAGCTGTGTGTGAATTTTTTAAAAATTTTTGTGGTTATTAAAATGATTATCATTCGTGACTTAATTTTAATTCTTCAGGAGGATAATAAGTTCTCAATTTTGACCCGTGAAAAATTTCAGTAGGTTTTTTAGTTAAAGCTTTGTGTGGGTTTGGCTATTTCATAATTTACATCTGACAATTTTTGTACCCTTTCTTAGGGGCCTGAAAAAACTGGGGATAATTTTCTACGATTTGGATAATTAAATTCTTCATGCATTACAATGTCACCAGGTTCAAAGGGAGAATCAATGAAACGAGCATCATATTTAATTTTGTTTTTCTCATGATACTTAATAGTGTTTTCTTTTGCTAATTTTCTGGCTTCTTCAACTGGAGGGTAAAATTGATTTTGAGCTAATGGAGGTGTATATGGTTAACTGCCAAATAACAAATATGCAGGAGGGAATTTTGTGACTGACGGAGGTGTTAAATTATATTCATTAATTACTTGTTCTAAAATTTTAGTCTATGGAATTTTGGTAGGAGAAGAATTTACTTTACATCTTAATTTAGTTACAATAGACTGATTAACACGTTCACATTTTCCATTTGTCTGAGGATGATGAGAAGTAGTTAATAAAAGTTTCACACTATAACTTCTTAAAAAGCGTGTAAATATGGATGAGGTAAAAGCACCATTTCTATCCATTAACAATTTACTCTGTATTTTTGAATTTTGAAAAGTTGTATCAAACAATTTGCATAGGTTTCTGGTGTTTCCCTTTTGGAAGGAAAAACCCAAACATAGCGAGTTGCATTATCTATTATTAAGTGGAGAAATTTTTTAGTAGAATTATAATACATAAATCCACCAACAGTATCAACAGAGATATACTCAAAAGGTTGATCTGTGATAGGTACAGCCTGTAAAAGGCCAAATCGTTTTTGCCTTTTCTTTTTATTTAATTGACATACATCACTATGTATAACAAATTTTGAAATGTCTAAGTTAATATGAGGCCAGTAGTATTGAGAAGTAATTAAATTTATCATTTTTTGAGTACCTGGGTGTCCAAATTGTTCATGAGCATTTTGCAAAATTTTTCTTCTTAATGAAAAAGGTACAACAAGTTTTTTTTAAACAGATTTTTCTTTTAAATGACAATGACATCATCAACTTTCTTATATTTAGGATCATTTACATTGTCTAAATTTTGATATGTTTTTATCACATCTAATTCAAGTAAATGTACAGAGTGTTGGATATATTGAGCAGTAGGATGCCTCGATAACATGTCAGCTTCAACATTATTAGTCCCTTTTAAATATTTTACTTCATAATCAAACATGATTGGTTTCAAAGACCAACAAAATAACCTACCTCTTAAATTTTTCACATTTTTAAGCCAAACAAGAGCAGCATGATCAGTGTGGATTATGAATTTTTTGCCATGTAAATAATAATAAAACTTATCAAGAGCATCTACTATGGCCAAACATTCCAATTCTGTGATACAATAATTTTTTTCATAGTCACGTAAAGTTCTAGAATGATAAGATATTGGATGAAGAGTACCTGAATTATATATCTGGCTGTTTTAAAACTGCACCAATTGCACTTTGAGAAGCATCACAGAATACATGAAGAGGTAATTTAGGATCATATAATTGTAATACAGGTTTAGTTGCTAATTTATTTTTTAACAATTCAAAGGCTGTTTGACATTCAGCAGTCTAATTCCATTGTTTATCTTTCTTTAAGAGTTGATTTAAAGTTTCTCTAATTTTAGCATATGAATCAATGAATTTGTTATAAACATTTACAGAACCAAGAAAACTTTGAAGTTGTTTAACATTTTTAGGGGGCTGTAATTTTTTTATAGTTTCAATATTTTGATTATCTGGTGTAATGCAACCTTCTTTAATTTCATAGCCTAAAAAATTTATTTTATTTTTTGCAAAAACACATTTTGAAAATTTTAGTTTAATGTTTTCCTCCTCACAAATTTTTAATACTTTTTTTAAATGAGCATAGTGCTCTTCTAAAGAATTTGAAAAAAATAACTATATCATCAAAACAGAGACAAGCAAAATTCTGACATTTATGTTTATTTAAAATTTTACGAATAGTGCGATTAAAAATTGCAGGGGCATTTCGAAAATCAAAAGCGAGAATTTGAAATTTATATAAACCTTCAGTTGTGATAAAAGCTAATATTTTTCTTTATATTTATCGTGAAGAGGAATGTGCCAGTAACCGCTTGCAAGGTCAAGAGTAGAAAATTTTTTAGCATTATTTAATTTATCTAGCAGGGAGTCTATTCGAGGTAAGGGTTCTGCATCTGTTTTACAAATTGCATTCAGTTTTCTGTAGTCAATGCATAGTCTTGTTTTTTGTTTTTCATCTCTTTTATAAGCCAACGTAACAGGGGAAGAATAACAGCTAGTTGATTCCTTAATTAAACCTGCAGCTAGTAAATTTTGAATTTGTTTATTAATTTCAGCTTCTGAAGTAGCTGATTTTCTGTATGCTCTCTGAGAAATTGGGAGATCAGATGTTAAATTAATTCTAGGGGGTTCCATTCTTATTTTACCAACATCATATTTATTTTTTGAAAAAACATGGGAGTATTCTGAAATAAGTTGCACCAGGTTAGGAGATAGTTCTTTAACAATCAGAGGTGAAAAAATTTCCCCTCTGAGGTATTGACTAAATCTTCCTGATTCGGTTTATAGGTTTGTTTACATTTTCCTGTATGTGTAAAGACATTTGTTTGTTGATTTTGCTAGAATTATTTACAATAATTTGTCCATTTTGTAGCAATTGGTTATATTCACAATCAATCATAAATTTGTATTGGCTACACTCTGGTAGTCCTAGGATAATATAAGGTAAACTACTATTAATAACATACAGATTTACATTTCGTTCAATTTGTCCTATTCTTAGAAAAATTTTGTATAGTTGATTTAATTGAAAATTGCCATGGGCTTGATTAATATGTATAGGCCTAGTTTTTTGTTTTGTTAGTTTAAGTTTATTTACAATATCTGCAGAAATTAAAGATAAGGTGGATCCAGTGTCAATAACAATATTTACATTATTTTTGCCTGCAAAAGGTAAATTGTCCAAGTTAGCTAGGCTTGGCAATGGTGAGACGTGTCCGGACACTTGTAATTGTCAGTATGCTGGGCCAGAGGCCTCAGTAGAAGAGTGTTGTCTCTGGTTTGGGATTTGTTGATTACTAACAGGGTTCCCCGAGCTCTGAGAAGCAGTGTTAGTAGCCAACGATGAGTCACAAGTAAATGGGGTTTGTCTTAATTCGGTTTGATTAAATGGACATTGCTGCTTCCAATGGTAAGCATTGAGAATGCCTTGTCGAGTACAAAAACTACATGGTGATGGTGGCATTCCATTTTGAAAATGTGTGTGATGGTTGGGTCTAAATCCTCGATTGACAAAATTGTGAGCCTGATGATTTGGGAGATGTTGGGGACGCATTCTGTTAAAATTTTGAAAATTAGGTCTAAAAGAGTTATTTGGAGGTCTGTAAGCATTTTGTTTTGGTCTATAACTATTTGGTTCTGGTTTAGTTGCTTGTGTTTTCATTAGGCGGGTAGCTACCATGAGCCGTTCTGTAGGTGAGGTGGGAGGGTTAATGGTCATTAATTGTTTAATATTGGTGGGCATTTTTTTTCCATCAGTGAGTCCTTCCAAAATGAGTTGGGGAGATAGACCTAATTGTCTACCACAATTTAGTTTCTGGTGAAAATATTGGTCTAAATTATTTCTTAGCTGGTGTTGGGAGAAATCTGATCAATTTACTACGTTAGGTTTTAAGAAATTTTCAACAAGGATATTACACGGATCATCAAAATTAGGAATATTAAGGCAAGAATTAATATAATGGGTTAGAGCAGAACCTTTAAGGTATTTAGAGATATTAAGCATTTTCCAACCATTGTCTTTATTACTAATTTTGCATGCATTATTAAAATACTCTAAACACGCTTCTATTCTCATTCCATTTTCAGGGACAAATGCAATTAAAAAGGGTTCACTGGGAATTTGATTAGTATTACTATTTACAGCTAAATTGGGTTGATCCTTATTTTTCATTTTAAATCCCGATCTGAGGATCATATAAAAATTAAAATTTTAAATAATTCTTAAAAATTTTGAAGTACAAAATAAAAATACCAAAAATATAAAATTAAAATATCAACACAAATAAAAAATTTGCAGTTACTAATAATCAATGTTCAAATATCAAATATGAAAAAATTTATATTTCTTATTTAAATAACTATTGTTTTATCACACTTGAAAATTTTTATATTTCTTATTTAAATAACTATTGTTTTATCACACTTCAAAACAAGCATTGCAATGCTATTAAAAATATGCCAAATAAATAATAATTAAAATAAATTTAAAGTGAAATAAATCAACACAAAATATGCAGTATTGTAATTTCCGCTTACGTCATTACTTGGGGTAACCAAAAGTAATTAATAGAATCTCGGGGTAAATTAATATATTTAATGACATAAGATAGCACAGTTACAAAGAACAGACAATTAGACAATTACAAGACAAACATTTAAAGAAAATAAGTAAAAATAAGTAAAGTTTACAAAGTCCAGGATTGGACATCGAAAATGGGGAACGCACGCTTGTCCAGATCCAAACTCTCTCTGACGATACTACAGTGTTTTGTACAGTCACACTTCCGGTCCAAACCCATATTGTAATGGCGGTACCTACATTTCGGTCTTGGAACTATACCGTGTGTTACAGACTCCCCCTCTGGTTCCGTTGACGTCTCGGCTCGGAAACAGGAGGTACTCTTTTTTTTGGGGCGTCCTCTTTTCCTCAGAGGAGCTTCTTCTAAGACCAGGGTGGTCCATACACTTTTCCTACGACAGGAATCTTTGATTGCCAGGGTGGCACTTCTTCCGAGACCAGGGTGGTCTATAAACTTTTCCTGTAACAGGATTTTTTTGATTGCCAGGGCGGCACTTCTTCTGAGACCAGGGTGGTCTATACACTTTTCTATAACACGAGTCTTTGATTGCCGGGGCGGCACTTCTTTCATAACCAGGGTGGTCTATACTTTTTCTATGAAAGTCGTTGCTATTGGATGGGGGCCCTCCCCCTTGTTGGAAACATGATTCAAATTTTTCCGCATTGAATTAATTACAAATATAAACTTTGATTTTTAAATTGTATATATAAACAGACCAAAATTAAATTTGACAAAATATTACTAACATAATAATAGTACAGTATTATGCCACAAAAAATATATATATAATATCTTACCTTCTTACAATATACAATTCAAAAAATTTCATGAATCACAAAAAGGAAAAATAAAAATATTTTCCTTTTTATCATTTTTAATACATAATCAAAATAAAAAACTTTTTCAAAGTTTTAGACAAAAAAATACCTATATCATAAAAATGATCAGAAAACACTTTGGAAATATTATAATTAAACAATACTGATGTATCTGGAAATTTCTTTACATATAAAAAAATACTCTATACTATAATGCACACTTGATGAATGACAATAAAATTCTCTAATTTCTAATGTGATAATTAATTTACAAATCAATATTAATGAGATTAAAATAAAACAAATTCTTCAATATTAACTATCTTCTACTTTAGTACATCAAAACCAAAATAATAATATTTATATAATATTCCTTATTAATCAAAAGGAGTTTCAGCAGTTAACATGAAATGGATTTATAAAACATCTCAAATACGTTTAAATAGAAATACTGTTCATAATTTAATTCATTCAGTCTGAAGTTATCAATAGTACAAACTTGTTTACACTTAGTAGAAGTACTTGAAAATATTTTCCAAAATTTTTAAATAAAAACAGAAATGTAAATACTTTATCAATAACATACAAGGTTTCAAATGTTATATAGTAATACTTCGTAATCAATCATATACTTTCAAAAGAATTATTTTTACGATAGGCATAAAAAGAACAGGAAAAAAAAATATTATAAGAATTGCAATAATTTCTTGATAACAATCCGTATACGTGTCATTAGCATAAAATTCTTAATTAGGAAGAAAATATGCACTCATAAATAATTAACCTTCAAATAGCTTTAATCAGATCAACCGATAGAATGAAAATTTCGTTTTCAAAAGATTAGGAAAACTGACAAATGAATATCAACTTTAAATTCAATTATGTTGTTTTCCTGTAACACACAATATATACTACGAATAATAATAATAATCTTATACACACACAAATAACAGAGCATGATTATTTAGAATAAACAACACTTATCTGTTAACAGGTTTTCTGGATGAAAATATTCATTCGCAGGGTGCGAATCCTCTTATTGTCGGGATGACAAACACTTCCACCCCTAAGGCTGTGGAGGGAAAAAGCGAGAGAGAGCTGGGGTCGGGCCGACGTTTGGGCGCCAATTGTGACTGCCGCTTACGTCATTACTTGGGGTAACCAAAAGTAATTAATAGAATATCGGGGTAAATTAATATATTTAATGGCATAAGATAGCACAGTTACAAAGAACAGACACTTAGACAAATACAAGACAAACATTTAAAGAAAATAAGTAAAAATAAGTAAAGTTTACAAAGTCCAGGATTGGACATCGAAAATGGGAAACGCACGCTTGTCCAGATCCAAACTCTCTCTAGCGATACTACAGTGTTTCGTACAGTCACACTTTCGGTCCAAACCCATATTGTAATGGCGGCACCTACATTTCGGTCTTGGAACTATACCGTGTGTTACAGTATTAATTATCTTAAAATTTGAGATTTTTGCACTGTGAAGAAAAAAGGGAATTTCCCTTTTTTGACGAATGGAACACTTTTTCACATCTTACGATGAATGGGCAAATCCACAGATTTTTTTCTTTTTCATTGGAAGACAGAACTACAGATCGAATTGTAGAATAATTTTTCCCTTTTTTTTAAACATGTTTGCTGATGATATAACTTTTTTGATCATACTTTCTTCTGTTGTCCTTGCACCTTTCGACGTTGCCTTTGGAACTATTACTCAGTCATTTTAATCAAGGCGTGGCAAGTGGCTTCTTTCCCGCACAGGAAAATATCCTGTCGACTTCTGTAATACGACGATATTCGTTGGAATAGATTCTTTAAACTGATATTGAAGAAAAATTCTTGAGGTTAATTAAATCTGTTTATTATACATCTTGAAAACATTTAAGCAAGGCAAGGGCGACATACACACAACAATACACAAACACTAGCTGCAGCAGACTACATGATGACAAGAGACAAGAAGCGAAAAAAGGGCGGCGTAACCGTGTGATCCGATTCTTTTATACTGACGGTGAAGTTCATACGACTCTTTTGTAACAGGAGTCGTGTATGGATGCAAATGCGCGCGAGCAATTAGATTAAGATTAAGATTATGCCCGCGAGTATTTAGATTACGATTAATATTAGAAGCGCGAGCAATTAGATTACGATTAAGATTAGGCGCGCATCTTACACTATTAAAATTCGAAGGTAAACAAACGTATCTATCTATCTATCTTTTTATCTATGTGTGTCTATCTTCTCACGAACTATACGACGCAGAAAGTCGCGGAAGGTACCAAAAGATCAGGAATTTTCCGGGGAAGCCGTATTGCCCATTTATATTCCGATATTGTAATTAGTTGAAAAGATATTAATTAAAAACCTTAAAACGCCTAATTGTTTTACTCCTGCCGGTTGTTTACTTGGCGGAACTTCCGTTCCGTTTCGGCCGAGCGGTGATCCGACGTTTTCGACCATCTTAAAATTGTCATCCAATTTTCGGTGTGAAAATCAGACAAAAAATAATTACAGAATCGGAAAGATCATTTATTTCGCCACGATACGGTATAATATATTTTTTGTAAAATAACGATATTTTCTATTTTTTTCGAATTTTAATATATAGTGTTAAAACTGATGCATTTTATGAAAATTATTTCTAAATCGTTGGGTATGAATGAATTTTCGTGTTATTAAATCGATATTCTACACTAATTAACTTCAAGCCTTTCTCTTTCAGATCCTTTCATTTAAAAAATAAAATTCCCAAAACTTTTTTTTAAAGAATTTTTAAAAAGTAGTCCCAATTTTTACTTCACATTAAATAACTTCGTCATTTATGAAGGTAATCTCACAAAACCTTTTTTCCGTGTGTACAGTAATATTATCCGTAACATATACGAAGATTGAAAAAATTACTTCAAAATTACGAATTTTAAAAAACATTTTGTGATTTTCGTAAACTTACGTTTTTCTGAGAAATAAATTAAAAAGTAGTAATTTGTACATTTTTTATTTCAAAGTACGTTATTTTTGCAAATAGTTGGTGATGTTTGAGAGCATTAACGTAAAAATTATGCCCTTAAAATGAAGGTGATGATTTTTAAAATAATTTAAAATACGCGATTTTACATTTAGCCAAACATTGGCGTCGAAAATTAGCTTTGCGCCAATGACTTTTGACCTGTTTCGCCTTCGACTGCATCTAACTCAAGGGTTACACTAAAAAAATTCTGCCTTAAACAGGGGGAAATCAGTAACTTTGGCGAGTAAAAAAAAAAAAAGCGAGTGAAATAGTTATTTTTTCGTCAATTTTTCTTTATATAATTTTCAAAATTAAATAACTATATATGTCAGATTAAGATGATAAAATGCATTCAATGCATTTCTGAGATTCATTTAAAATATTTATCAGTATCGAAATTTTTGTTCTCTTTTATAAAACTTATAGTTTACTTTAAAATAATGCTTAATGTATATTTCTTTTTTTTTTTGACATATAATTTCAAAATAAAATCGAAGAATATGCCCATTTCGAAACTTTTTTTTGCATAACTTCCTTAGAAAAAAAAGCTATGTTCATGTTATATATTCTTTATTATTAATTGCTTTTTATTAAAATTTCAAAAATCAATATATTTTTTGCAATACATTTAAATGTAATCTTCAATCGAAATCTTTCAATCGTTATGCGAATATCCTGTGGATTCGATCCAATTAAAAATTAATTTCAGTTTGAACCTCCCATTCATTATTATTGCCTATTTTCATTTTTCGCTACGGGTCTGGGTGGCTCAATTGGATAGCGCGTCGCTTCCGGTACACCGTAGAGCGGATCGTGTTGCTGCGAGTTCGAATCTGGGGCTCTCTTTTTTTTCATTTCTGCTAATTTTTCCCACGTAAATTAATTTTACTGATAAATGCTTATTTTAACATGATCCTCTGTTATTTTAATGTACTTTTTTTTGCCTTCAAAAAGGTTTTTTTCTGTTTTTTAATCATTCAAAATAATTTCTATCTTTTTCAACAATTCCTAACAAGAAGCTTTCATTTCTGTTTATTTTTCCCACGTAAATTTTCAGTGCTGCCATTATTTAAGCAAACGGAATGTCACAATTAATTGCTAAATGAATAATTTTAATCAATTTTAATGTAAAAATATTAATAAGTTATAGTTTTGTATTTTATAAATATCGAGGAATTTAAAAGAAAATATTTTTAAAAAGTTCATTGAGAAAAAGAATCAGTGATTAAAAAAATAAAATGCCGAAAACTATCTTTTTTTTTTAATTTAAAAAAAAAAACTTTTTTTTAAAGAAAACAAAGATATTTTGCATATTTCATGATTTTTTCTACAATTAATCAACATCGTTACTTTTAAATAAAAAAGATTTTTAAAACTTTCAAAATCAGTGATTTTCAAAAAAAAGCCAAGAACTTTTTTTGAACAAATTTTAATAAAACACTCAAAATACTTAAATCAATCATTTAATAATTTCTTCTTTTATAAAGGTAATTGCATGAAACCTTTTTCCCCCGTGTCGAATATTTCAAAAAATTCTCACAATTTTACTTCAAAAATTAAAATAGTAGTGAAATTTTGTAATTTGAAATATTTATACTTCCTGTCTTTTTTCAGCACACAACTATTTTTAAAAATGCTACAGTTTTGTTTCCGGGCAATAAAAAATTGCAACGAAAGAATTGGAAAGTGAGTGGGTGATTTTTAAATTCGCACTGTTTGCCTATTCGATGGTTTTTGATGACGGACCTCGAAATTTTCAACCATGCTCAAGTGACGAGGACGACACCTGAACGTTCACCCATCTATAATAATTACCACACCACACCAACGCAAGAACAAATTTCGAAAAAGGGAGTTTTTATGACATAGTTAAAGAAATCACTCACATCGCGCGCATACACACACACACACACACACACAAGTGCTATCGGCCTGAGGGAAACACGAAATTTCCATGAGGGTGAAGTTATTCACTTAGGAAAAGGAAAGAATTGGAAAGTGAGTGGGTGATTTTTAAATTCGCACTATTTGCCTATTCAAGGGTTTTTGGTGACGGACCTCTAAATTTTCAACCATGCTCAAGTGACGAAGACGACACCTGAGCATTCACCCATCGTTAAGAATTACCACACCACACCAACGCAAGAGCAAATTTCGAAAAAGGGAGTTTTTATGACATAGTTAAAGAAATCACTCACATCGCGCGCATACACACACACACACACACACACAAGTGCTATCGGCCTGAGGGAAACACGAAATTTCCATGAGGGTGAAGTTATTCACTCGTTAAAAGCCCGTGCAACGCCGGGCTAAGCGGAGAGGAAAGAAATCAAAGTAATTTCGGAAAATAATATTGGAAGTGCTGAATTTGTGAAGATTGAGTGAATATTAACGTCCCACTGTTCAGCTATACGAGGCCTTTTGGGGACGGTCCACGTAATTTTGAACAATGGTCAAGTGAGGTGGACGACACCTGAGGTGGCACCCCCTCTCCTAACTACTCCACCACACCAACGGGAGGACGTTTGTGCTCTCGACAGATTTTACGTGCATCGCGCCCTGACACTGCGGGTCTTCAGTGGTACTAGGATCGAGAATTTGAAAAGAGAAGGGAAAATGTTAAGCAACAAAGCCATGACTCGCACTCACGGGACATGCACTCACATCGTACGCGTGAAACCCCACAAAAGTGTTGGCGTTAGAATAAAAGGAGGAAATTAACATGGGGATTAAGTTATACCCTCGGTATAAGCCCGTGCAACGCCGGGCCATGAAAGCTAGTATATATATATATCTTGTTAAAATTTTCAATCGTTAAAAAAATACTTCCTATTCATCCAATCAAGTTCAAACAAAAATATTTTAAATATGTAGTGGATCACAATAGATGTTGATACAATTTTCCAAATATTTATTCATTAATTGCCAGTTAATTAATTAAATTAATTATGGATTTTCGAGATTTCAGTTTAGATTTGTCTCCATTCTTGTAACAATGTAACTGTCAAACCAGTGACAATAATTAGCATCGAAAACAGGTTTTTCAGTCAAATCTGGTGTGCATTGTTACACCAATGCAAGCAAATCATGCTCTTTTTTAAATTCCTACTATTTGTTGACTCTTTCCCTACACATACATATATATATATATATATATATATTATATATATATATATATATATTGCTCAAATTTTCATTCGTTAAATACTTTTTATTCACCCATTCAAAGAAGGAATTGATTAAAATTTTTTTTTATATTACTTGTTCTTCTAATTTTGCTGTTTTTAGATAGTGCTGTTAATTAAACTAATTATAATTTTTAAGAAGTAGCGTTAGAGATATCTATTAGAATGTATGCTAAAAATTATTCTAGTTATTTTTAATTTTTATGGCCGCATTTATTAACACAATGATCTTAAATATATTTTTGTCATTCTGGCATCCATGTTCTGATAGTCTTGAAAGATCGTAAAGCTTTTTTTCTTAGAATAGTTGTAAAAATATATTCCTAAGCATTTTTAACACATTTTTAGTTATTATTCGTATTCAGATTTTCATCTTATGTGCCTGAAAGTTGTACATTCAATATATATTTTTGTACATTTAAAAACCTTTATCTTTTAAAAAAAAAAGCTATTTTCGTCTGAACTTTATTTTTTCCTATGCCAATATAAGTCCAAAATATCGAAAAATAGACAAATAAGATTTGCTGCAGTGATTTTTTCTTAGAAAATTTTGAAATAGATATCGGTAATTAGTATTGAAAATATTAAAAATTAAACTGCATTTTAAAGGCTTCGAAAATAGATGGAAACTGTTTTCTACAAATGGTTTAATTTTAAAGGAGTGTTTTTCATTACGTGTTATTGAAATTCTTCTAATTTTGCAAAATCTCTGTACATGTTATTTATATACATTTAAATGCATTGTCCATTTATAATTATTAATTTTCATAGTATAATATAAACCTCATCAATTCTGGTCCCTGAATGCAAGAATGCTTAAAGAAATCTTGTTATTATAATAAAATCCTATTTGATGTACATTAGCACTAATATTTTAAAATATTGAAATAAATTATCTATATTATTTCCAAATGTAATAAAATATTAATTAAAAATACAACTTTTATAATGTTTACTGAAAAAAAATATTAGGGTAGGATCATGATTCTATGTACAAATCTTTCAAATGTCTCAGGTGACGTCCTTGTCACTTGACCATGGTTGAAAATTACAAGGTCCGTCGCCAAAAGCCCTCGTGTTTCAGAAGAGTGCAACGTTAATACTTACTCATTCAATCGTATATTTGATGAAGTATTAGCATGTATAAATAACTACACACACACACACACACACACACACATGTATATATATATATATAACTATACACACATATATATATATATGTATAATTTTTATGATTACTAATATATCCTTTTAAATCTTATTTCTGGTTTTTCCTGCAATTTCGGTTTTTTCAGTTTTGAGGATTATTGATTATTTTTCTCTCTATAGTAGATAATTTTGACTATATATATATAAATGTGCATGCATATATATATATATGTTTATGTATAGATATAGATACAGACAGACAGAAAAATAAAAATACAGAAAATATATTTTATTTTTATATATTTTAGACATATAATCTTAGTTATATTCCGGAAACCAAAATCGAATATTGAAAAGTGCCACAAATACAATAACTTTCCATTTGAACCTCCAGGCTACCAATATAACCACGTGATCGACCCTTCTGTATTCTTTCCCCATCATAGTTTTATGATGAAGGATTGAAAACCCTACACGAAAAAACTCTCTATCTGACTCTTTTCTGTTATCGATTTGTGTTTCAGGTCAACCTTTGCCCACCGTGTCCTGGAAGAGGGTGCGGACGGAAATCACGGATCAATTCTCAGAGACCGACCCCGAGAGAGGGGTGGTTCGGAACGAGATGGTCATCGATGCACTCAAACGGGACGACTTACTCACAGAAGTCATCTGCCAAGCATCCAATACCAATCTCACTGCACCCATCACTGCATCTGTTAAATTAGATATTAGTTGTAAGTATACAATTGAATCGCAACATCCGGAAAATTATACGCTGTTTTCTCATTTCTATTTCTTTATTCTTCGTACATGGAAGAGGTGTGATATATTTCTTCCTTCTATTACTTTGAGAGACTGACCAAGTGAAGATTAAATACTTGAGGTATACTGAAGCTATTTATATTTTTAAATATAATGCATCTCTTGAATATAATATTGAATAAACTCGAGAGGCAATTTTTTTAACAATTAATCTAAGAAGAGGGGGGGGGGCATTGTAGTATATAAAAATAAAAGTGTAACAGTTAGAAAAAATAAATGCACGTTGTGTTTTTACACAGTATGCAATTTTCATGTGAAATTTCATTTTTTAAATGCAATAGTAGTATACTTTTAGACGTAATGAAATATTTTAAATTACTTTATTTAATTTCTTTTAAATTCACAAATGAAATTTAAGGTATCACAAACTATTTTATATACATTAAACTGAAGTATCTTGTATAGTTACTGAATAGATATTAAACTCCAAGCTATAACCTCAGACTTCAAGAATTCAGAAGGGGGAAAAATACAGTTTTTTTTTCCAGAGTCAATACAACGTCGAACACTTTTATTTTCTAGCAGGAAGATCTGTCTACCCAGCTTAAAGTTTTCTTCTGCATTTTTCTTCTTAACTTAATAAGAATGTCAATGGGCTTCGAAAAGAAGTTATTGTGACTTTGATCTTTCGATTTTTGTACAGCTGTTTCGCCCGAGATTTTTTTTAGTGAAGAAGAAGTATCACATTTACAGCTGTGAGATTCGGTCGTTTTTGAGAAAAAAAAATGTATTCTTGACCGAGATATCTTTTGTGAGCCAGAGTTTTGTGCGAGATTTTCTATTAAGGATAAGGCTGGCTCATGGGGGTATTTTCAATGGTCCATTGAGTTTACTTCAGTCTGTTAGATGACGCGTCTCAATATTTTTCTTTCCACAAACGTCTGTACAGAGCTCTTGGCATTAAACATTTTGAAGAAAGTTATATAATTCAGTAAAATATATATATATATATATATATATATTAATAATCCTTTTAGAATGAACAGAAGAAATGAAATAGTTATCAGATATTATGTAATGGGAGCAAAGAGAAGTATTTCATAGAAAGTAAACACATAAGTTTCATAAACTTTCTGAAATTCAGCTAGAACAACTTTTAATTAGATACACAAAGCTAGACAAATGAATTATGTAATCTTTAATCATCAAGACTTAATGTTTAATCTCTTAATATAAGCTTGTTTTCAAAGTTGTTTTGTCGTTAAATGGTCAAGAAATTCCGGGAAAGATTTATTAAGATTACACAGTACCCTACAAATTTCAAAAAGTACAGAAAAGTTTTGTTTTGCTTTTTCTTGTGGCCCATATCATTGGGAAACTTGCCCCCAAATTTCAGATAAGATAACGAATTAGTTTTAGAGATATTTAAAGTTTTCTAAGCATAGGGTTTGGTTTCAGTTTTAAAGCATTTTTTCATTCTTAAATTGAATTAGTTAAAATATTTTAAGCACAATCAGCTCTTTCAGTGTGAAATGATTATTAATTTCAAATTCCATTGCTAAAATCATTGCTTGAATACGTTTTGAGTTTTTTGAGTTCTCACAGTTACTTATTTAAGATCGATTTCAAGACCAATTTTTGTTTTAAAAATAGTTTAAATAACTTAGAAACTTTTTCATTAGTTTTTTCCTGTTGATAAAATGCCATGGCCAAAACTTTCTCAGCTTGTTAAGAGAAATAATATTTGGAAGAGATGGAATAGTACTGAAAATGGTATATCGAAAAACCAACCCTTTACTGATACAGCAATAAGACTTTCGAATTCAAGAATTCTGACAAGTATTGCAGATAAAACTACACAGTTCCACGATGCGCCAAACTACATTATAGTAAACATATAGTAGAACAATATTATGGTATTTGAGTCCTTGTTGGACAACTTTAAATCTAGCTAAACTCTTTCACAATTAAACCTAAAAAAATAACACTGATGCTGCACATAAATGCTTTGAGTTTCAAACATTTTGTGAAACTTTTTTCTTAAGATTAGGCGCAATAAATGGTCGTCGTAACAAATACTATCAATATTATGCAAAAATATATTTTGAATTTAAGAAACAATGTTTAATTCGAATTAGTTATAGTAGAGTTTTCATATGGAACATAAGTTGGGAAATAACATATTAGAAAATGAGAGAGTTACAGATTTTTGTGTCATGCCTTCACAAACTTTAAATACATTTTTCTCAGACTTCTAATTTTGAAAATGTAGGTGTGTTCCATTCCCTAAGGATTTTGTTTTCAGTTCAAAATAGAGTCTTGAAATCTTAAGTAGTTACTCTCAAACGTATGTTCTATAAAAGTTAGTTTGTATTTAGGTCGCAGATCTCTGTTTTTTTTCTTCAAAAATGCTAAACTTAATACTTAAAAAAATTATTTCAGGTTTAGCTAAAAAAATATTTATTACAAATTAACAAGGGGACATATTTTCAAATGTATAGTAACATTTATTCGTAATAATCAAAGGAGCATAGATTACCTAAAACCATTAAACAATTTGAAAAATTAGGCATTTCATAAAAGTTTGAAAAACCTTCAAAAACTCTTAATTTTTTAAAAATTTTAAAATAATGGCTGATCAAACTGACACTTTTTGCTTTCAGAATCAACTTAATATAATCTGAAAATTGAACAAATTATTTTTACTGTTACTGTTTCCAAATTTTTTTAAAAAAAATCTATTTTGTAGTCTTAATAGAAATCTTACCTCACGATTTTTTTAATTGATAGTAAAAGAATGCTATGCTATTTCCCTAATACCATTAAAAAATGCAAAGTTTAATGCAAATAAATCTTATACAAATTGTACAGCCATCTTACAACAAGTGTATTGCATAGACATTTTAAGAGTGATTCAAAACATTAGACGGTAACTGTACTCATCTGATGTTTGCCCAAAATTAGGACTCTTTCCCCATGAACATAAGTGAGAGCGTTTGCTTAGTGGTGGAAGTCAAGAGTTCCAGACCGCCGATGTCGGCGATTGTTGGATTCAAAAATTTATACCACTGAAGATTGCAAGATAGATCAATTGAGGCTTAAACTCCTCCCGTTGATATCGCATAAAAGTTAAGAACAAGAATGGGCGGCCAACTCAAGTGTTGTACTCGTCACCTAACTGAGTATTAAAATTACGAGGTCTATCATCAATAACTCTTAAGAGTGCGATTTTCATAAGTACTCAAACTCCCAATGAATCGAAGTGTAAATCCGAGAGAATGTTATGTGAACAATAAATCATATAAAACACACATATACATTGTTTTACTTAAATTCATTACAAATACTTCTGGTACTTCCGCATTATCGCAACAATCGACAACGTTCGAGACAACTCGCCAACAACCCCAGTTTGATGTGTTTCGTATGCTATGAATTGGCAATCCTGTGCTTCGTTTCATATAATGTCGCCAGTAGGTTGCGATGTTATATAAGTAATCTATTTCTTGTTTATTTCACTCCTTTAATCAATTTAATTATATCTAAAGTACTAAATATAAGTAATACAAGTGCACATGCAATGTACTCATCTTGTCTTCTACTTTTCATTTCTCTAAGAACTTACAAAAATAATTCAGCTAATTAATCCTATCAATTATTAATGTTTTTTCTTATTTATTTTTCACCAGTGCTTATAAAAAGCAATATATTTTGGCATGTTATAATTTTAATTAGATTATTTGCATAATACTTCGCCTTTGTTATTCTTGATCAACTTACAGCATTAAACAGGGGTAAACACAAACTAGTACTAATTAATCATCCAGAAGGAATTTTATTTACGCAAACGCCCATTCACAAAAATCGATTAAATATTTGATAGCCGCCATGTAAAATATTTAGATTAATCTATCTTTACAGAAAAAAAAGTCAGCAAGAGATTTTAAAATATTGCCGAAAAAAGAATTCTGATTTCTTTATTTCACAATGATTTGTAATGATCTGTTTAATTAGTTAAAATATAATCAGGTTATTCTATGAGATAGTTTCTATTTTAAAGTTAATACATTAATTATCAAAACCACGCATTTGAACAAGTATATATTTCAATAGTTTAAAAGTAATGTTATTTATTTGTAATACATTGGGTACTTTAATTCCAAAGGTTAAAAAAAATAGATTCAGTATATTAATCTCCTCATTACTTTAAAAAATTTATCCCAACAAACATTTCTGAGTATATATCTATATGAAGATAGAGAATGAGAGAGGCAAATAGGTATACCTATGTACATACATTATTTTGCGTTCAATACGTTATAAAATTTGATTAAAAATATGCGTTGTAAAATTGAATGTATAATATAAAATTTTATAATACAAGTGTGATATAATTTTTGATTCGCAATTTATTCACGTAATTAAAAGGAAATATCTGCTAGTTTTGATACAGATGAGGAAGACTAAGACTATGACTAAAACAAACGCCTACATATTTGTTTTAATTCAATAATGGATGAGGGGCGTAGTTGGTTAGGCCCTGATCTTGTACGTTTAAATTTGCGGGTTGAACCCCAGCCCGAGTAGGTGGATTTTCTTACTGCAAAAAATCGACAGCGTCCACGTCGTATGAATATGCGGCATGTTAAAGATCTCTAGAGTGCCTGTTTGGCTTGTGTGATTTCAGAAAATCTATATACCAAGTACAGTTTCGCATCGTCAGTGTTCAGTTGTCAATTCGGGGAGGGAAGTTGGTGTTAAAATTACATTGCAGTAATTGGTATCCCCTTTATGGTGCCTGTTACCGGAGAATGTACTATGTCTGCAATGGAAAAAACAACGCGCAGACCCTTTTGAAAGGGAAGAAAAAAGTTTTGAGTGTAGACTTCTTATATTGCTTTTTGAGGTAAGACTTATTTTCTGTACTGGTAGGTAGGTATAAAGGTATTCACGCAAGATGCAGTAATTTTCCATGTCAATATATACAACATCCCCTTTGAGCATACCTTACAACATAACTAACAATAAAATAACAATAGCTAAAATTTAATTGACAGTAAAAAATTGATATAATTTTTAAATGCATAGACTTTACATCAAAATGCATGAAATAAAGGCATTTCACTGGATTTCTTATTGCACATGTAACTTGCACCATTCTTTAACTTTGCATTCATATATTTTATAGGTATTTCGATAGTAAGCTGTTCGTAAATGGCCTGTAAGGTTATACTATTGAAATTCATTCTAAATTTGATTCCCGATAAGTGATATTTAACATACTCATAATAGCAACACTTTAAATACTTTCATTTCATTAAAACGTCATAGCAGTAATGCAACTATTAAAGTTCCTTAACATTTGATTATTAAAATTTCTTGTGTTTTAAGAGACATGAAATAACACAGTAAGTAATTCATTTCTATATTCCCATTTTTATTCAGTGCATTGTCATGGGTTAATACTAATTAAGGATGTAAAATACTCGAGTGAATTATATATCATTGTGGGAGACTTCAAAAATAAGGTGATTGTTTTAAAATTACTTAAAAGTATATTTAAAATATGTGCATGCAGTTCTATTTATTAATATACTATCAACTTGTCATTGAAGTGTTGCTTCTTCTCACGACAGCGGTGAAGCAAACATAATCAAATGAATTTGATTTTAGATTAAGCATTAAGTGACTAAATCCGACGAACAAAATAAATTACTCAAAATCTCAATTATACATAAGCTTTTAGACACTCGGTGATTAAAAACGTGTATGGAAGCACCTAATACTTGAATGCATTAATATCAAGCATTTAAGTTTAGAATTTATCGCGTAAGAAACAAATCTAAAATGAACTTTTCGTATAGAGAACTGCATCAAATGAATAAAGTTGATCAATAATTCTAACAATATTATACCGACTTTGGCAACTTCAATCACACGACACATGTAAACTATACTGTTGCTTTGAATGACGTCATCAAAGTGAGTCAAGTATGTACATATCCATCGTCAAATATAAAATGAGAAAAATACGTTGCAATGCTTGGACAGAAAAATAAACTGTTAGGTATGGATAGATAGATAGGTAGATAGATAGATAACACACTTATCTTATTCTAAATCGTATTTAAAACTTGCCGAATCAAAGCTAAAAAATTTTAAATGTTTATTTCAAAGCCTAAAAATTAAGAATAAATGTAATTTAAATCGTTTTGTTATTTTAAATGCTTTCTTCTTAACGGCATCTAGAAAATCTTAAAAAATTTCGAATACTGTAAAAATCACTCTATACTCAAATCGATTTTAAATGTTACACAAAATGAGACCCATTATAACTATATATAGGATGATTCAACCAGATTTTGTATTATTCAATACAAACGCCTCAAAATAAAATAAATGTTTAAAGTTTACAAAAAGTAATATATTAATATATACAACATAATATATTTTTTTTTGAGAAATATGATCAATGTTTGGCACTCTGCTAGCAATACACAAGGGAGGCGAACCTATTCAAAGTAATGTGCCTTTGAATTTCGACTGCTAATTAATCGATTCTTAAAATAACATCACTTGGCTTGTGATTATAAGACAAGTGACATATTATTGTTTTTCTAGTGAACCCAACGGAAGTTCAGATCACTACTCCCAATAGGCCTTGCTCAGCCGGAGAGAGAGTAGAAATTGCTTGCATCAGCAAAGGTTCTCGACCCCCAGCAAAAATATCTTGGTGGAAGGACGGCAAGGATTTGAAACGTTACGCTACCGATGAGATACAAGATGATGTCACCACAAGCAAGCTGTTCCTCACGCCCTCTAGCGATGACAACGAGAAGAATCTGATCTGCAGAGCTGAGAATCCTGTCAATGGTGACAGTGCCTTAGAAGACCAGTGGGTTCTTAACGTATACTGTAAGTATCTTAAGCAATTAAATGGGTTAATGCAATACAATCGCATAATCAAAATATTTAGACATTTTATTTTGTCTCTTTCAACAATTTTATAAAAAAAAAAATTGTTAAAGTTAGAAAACACACATTAAGATTGGAAAACACACAGATTGAAAACTCAATTTATGGTTTTTTGAAATCCCAATATAATAAAAAATATATGAATATTTTTTTAAGAATTAAAATAACTGTAAATGCTACGCTTTGAAATGAGATATTTGAAAATAAATGATTTTAGCAATATTACTAAGATGGTTATATAAGAAAACATTCCGAGTTTAAAAAATCTGCGCATGTTCTGACCCTGTTTTTGTCGGCACGGAATTTATGAACTCCGAGAAGGTCATGCCCTTCATACCAAATACAGTTAACGCACCTCAGTTATGTCTACATGCCTTTTGTTTCAATCATAATTTTCATCCCCCTCCGTACAATAACCAAATATAGAATGTAATAACAATGTACTAGTATGTAATTCTACAAAATATGACTCTAATTATGAACCACACAAATTAACAAGGTAGATTTAAATTTTGTATGTAATTTAGTGTATGCCAAGCCTGTGGAAGTCGCTAGTAAGTTTTAAACATGTTCTTAACTTAGTATTTAAAAATAATTAATTATCAAATACCTTGTGCAGTACTGATACAATTGTAAGTATATTATATCAGTATAAATGTGTCAGAATATTTTTTTTTTTTGCTTCTCATCATTAAATTCCTATATTTTTAAAAAAATATAATCTTATATTTTCGACTTTTCGATATTCTCCCGCCCCACCACGTAGGGTAGTGTCGCCCTCCTAGGGAAGTACGCCCCACATTTTGAGAAATGCTGACTTATCATCTTGCTATTTTACTATCTCTCTGTTTTTCTATTAAAAGTTATTTTCTCTCTCGGATTACAATTTTTGTAAATAACTTATTGTAACTTAGTTTCCCGTGCCAGTAAGAAAAGTCATACATTTAATTAAAGTGTGCAAATTACGGGCTCTAATTTTCTTTTACGTGTATTTATGAAACATACAAAATTTTGGAAAGAGTGTTTACCACAAAAATCATTAAATAGCAATATTTAACACTGTAAAGAAAATATATGATTTATTTCAAATGTCCATAACAGTAGGAGCTCAGGGGAAAATTCCAGTTACACGTCTCGGAGATCTTTACGGGACTGAGTTCATTAATAACCTCGTGACCCATTTGTGGCAGATGGATAGCAAAATACGAGTCAACTAATGATCTGTCCATAATGTGTTAAAATGAAATATAGCCTTTTTTTTACTTCAATCAATTCATAGTAAGGCAATTGTTTTTCACACAAAATTGTATAATTTTTCAGTAATCAAGGTAATTTAATAATGATTGCTTTATCGTTCAATTGCTTAACATTTTTGTGTAAAATATTTCAGCAAATAATTAAAACCAAAGTAGCGATGAATTCTTTTTTAGGTATTAGTATACGTTTTAATAAATATTCGTTTGCCTACTACGCATTTGACAATTTAAAACATATAATACCCTGACATTTATAACATGGATGCTTACAAATTTGTCATTTATTATTATTTTTTATGTACGTGTTAAAAATTAAGTCTAATCTATTTTTTTGTTGGAGTAAATATAACAACAACAGAAACAGATCATGACTTTTTTTTCTATCTTCTTGATGAAATAATTTGCTGACTAGTATGGCATGAAGACTCGCCACTACATTCTGGTCTGACTTCCCCAAACTGTCAAAATAATAAAAGCTAAATTTTGTTTACCTTAAATAATAGCATACCATGTGAAACACAAGATTGCAGATTTGGTGTATAAAATTATACATAATACAAATTTTTCAAGGAGAAAAAAAATCGAAATTTCTATGTAATAAAAGCAAAACCACAAATAATTACTAAGTTCATTGTTCACAATATATATATACATTCATTATAATCTTGAATTTATGTCAATAATATTTCCACCACTTAAAATGATAGAATACGTTGTAATAGTTTACAGAAAAATTCCTCAACTAACAATTACACAATTTTGTAGACTCTTATCAGTTGAAAGATCATCTTAGAAACAGTTAGTTTTGGTTGCAAATTTTGGTATATGTTTTCTTTTATTAACAAAAATATAATACTGTATTCCACGTGCAAGATAGTTGCCAAAAATAAAATTTTATTACCATGAAAAGAACATTCGTCATTGTTTGTAGTCAAAATAGTTGCTTCAAAACTTTATGGTAATTATTAAATTTATTGTAATGTTCGAAATAATTATTGTATAAGTTGAATCAGAATTTGTAACGTGTTTTAATGCTTGCTACATTTTAATACATGTATTACAGATTCAGCAGATAATATTGCTCCACAGTATGTTTTTTCAAGAAATTAGAAAATACATGGTGCTCATTTTGAAGTTATCAATCTTTTACATAACAAGTGTAATATACACAGGATAATCTATCTTACTAAATCTGAAAACTTTCATAAAACTTATGAATAAACCTGCATAATATGGCTGTGAGCACATAAAAAATCGTATGAATATGAAACAAAAAGATATCTCACTCCTTTTAAACTAGCGAAGCACCCATTTTTCTTTGGAAGGTGCAGAGGGTCTAATATTATAATCAATACTACGGGAGTAGTAACGATCCTCTGGGGTTATTTTTGTTTTGGTACTTTTCCCTGCTCTTCTTTCAGCCTTACATTTTTGTGTTTACTTTAGTCATAAAAAGGATACGTCACATACTTTAAGACTTGACTACAATGTATGTGGTAGTAAAGTATGGTATATGTAGAGGAGTACTTGAGTATGGGACAGATGCTACCACAGAATGTTTTAAACATAGGATATTATTCTAAAATCCTATATCGAAACATTCATTACTATAGAACGTAAAAGAATGTGTGAGTAAAATGGTATATTAATTATTATGATCTTAAACATTTTATACAGAGTGTAATTCATGTTTTAGAGAAATACACATGCATTATATGAAGAAATATTGCTAAAAATTTATTTTAAAGTATAAACTATATCTCAGCGCACGCTGTATTGTCAATAATTTCAATAATGTTAATGTAACATAATTATAAGCGAATATAGAATCTTTAACTTGCCTAAATGCAAACAAACTTTACAAATATTTCTTATAGTTACCTCTTATATTCCAGTTATCTCTCTTTATATCTTCATATAAGCATATTTACCGTATTAATTCGAACCTAAGCGGCACCTACGAATGCTACAGAAAATAAGGTGCGGCCTGTTTTTTTGTAGCATTAACATTGTAAAAAGGCACGCTTAAATTCGAGTAAATATATGATTTTTATATAATCCTTACATTATAAAAGAAGTACTTTAAAAGTCAACCTAATTCATTTATGATCTCGAAGTGAGAGCAAAACATCTTCAGCAGTGAAATGTTTGTAGAGGTGTTCATGAGGTAATTATGATATAAGGATTTCTTCTAAAAAAAGATTTTTTAAGAATCAAAATTATTATACACTTCACTGGGGTAAAATAAATGTTAAAGATATTTCTAGGAAAAATATTGACAGAAAATAATAAATTTGAGCCCGAACTCATATCGAAAAAATCGCAAGATTATATAGCATTCCATCCAATTCCCCATCATCTGCAGTTGTATAATTACAACACACTTTTATTTGTATTTAAGGTGTTGCCAACTGCATATTTCCTCTCCCCTCCTGATATTCGACTTCTTAAGGGTCAATGGTCTTTTTTTGTTTCATGTCTGACTCCGTCAGACGGACTGAGGATTAGCCACAACAACAACAACAACAACCAACTACAGATAACTAAACGTGCTCAGATCGTGTTTAAACCACTTGATATTCGAACATGAGAGTAAAGTATGGTTTGGAAAACATTAAACATACATTTTTACCCATTGTCTCACAATTTAAATATTAGGTAATGCAGTTTCAAACTTCAAGGCTTAGAACCATTTGGGTATTACTTTGAGAACTTAAAATGTAAGCGAATTCATAAAGAGAAATTAGATAAAAGCAAAATAAGCACAATTATTTATGTTTAATAATCTGCAGAAACATAAAAAATCCATTGACATAATTTTGGTCTTTTGAGCTACCAACACCAATGTAACATTAGCCACGACTTTATGAAGGTTACATTTTTATAATAAATAATGTCTCTTTTCTTTCCCATACAATGTACAGCATAAATTCAAAATGTAACATTTACCTGAGGTTGACTACACTTTAGGGTAAAAAAGGCATATTTTGGTACAAAAAAAGAAAGAAAAGAAATCAATAGATGTATAATTCTCAATGTGTGGGAGCGCCCACTGCATTCATTAATTTGTAAATTGCATTTTAAAACCTAGAAACTATTTTAGAAACTATTAATTTTATTGTGAAATAGGTTTGTTTTATAAATAGTCACTTTGATCATATACTAGAATATTTTTTATTTGAAAAATGTTTTTAGCTAAGTTTTATCCTTTAACGTTAGACTAAAACAGTTTCACGTAACAAAATAATTAAATTTTTAAAATGAAGCAATTAAATCGCTTTGCTTATGTTGCATCTATATATTCAACCCTTTTAAGGACAAGTTATGGAATATCCTTTCAAATATATCCATTTCATACATATCATAAATGCATCTTTCTCACATCTTAAGTGTCTGAGGACAGACATTAAAAGAGAGAACTGAGATTACCATATTCATTTAATTACATGGGCCGCATTTAACTCAATGGACCTGTTGAAGAGTGCCCTGAATACTAAAATGTTAGTCTTATACTACCTCAGAGGGGAAGGATTCGTGGGGAAACGGAAGTGAAGCGTTCGCAATAAAATGCTATATCGGCCTCGTGCCTAAATACCTTTCCTCAATGGAGTCAGCAATCTCTTGAGATTTCGTAATTAAAGAAGATAATCCAGACTCATTTTCAGGGTTTCCAGGCTTCCATCGGAAAGGTTGAGGAGTCATTAGACATTCCCGTTGGCTGAATTTAAATGGGACTTATTTTGCCATTGTGAGGCTTTTATTTGATAGAATTATACGCCTTTATTGACTAAACTAGAAACATTATATGACTGATAGCAATTATTTTAAGCTAGCCGTTACCCACCCACTTCATGATGTTGTATGAAGTTATACTTTTTATATTTATATACATTATTGTTACCTAAGTCCTAGCATTATGCGCTCGATTGCATGGGAATATATTCTCACAGCCCTCAGCTCTTGATTTAGAAAGGACAGGACCTGAATTTCAAAAATTAAAGAAGAATTATCTTCTCACCTCGTAACTAAAAACTTAACACAAAGTGGTTTTTCTTGAATCTGTACCGAATATTATGCCAAATTTCTATTATCTAAGTCTAGTAGTTTAAAAAAGGAAATTTTTTATGTCAAGAAGAAGGTCAGCTCCTTTGACTGTCTATTTCCTTAAGTACTGTTCTTAACGGATTTCAACATGATTATCAAATTGCATTTCTATAAGTCTAGTACAGTGGTGGCCAACCTTTTTGGTAAGCGTCCCACTGTCTGCTGATAAATCATTATACGTGCCACTTACAACTTTTTCAGCAAACAAAAAGATATAAAAAGGTGAAAAAATTTTACCTATGATCTTATGGGATTTTTAAGCAAGAAGCATATTTTTTAATGCAAGTTTGAGTAGTAAAAATTTAAAAATAACATGATAAATACTTAGGTTTTATTGTTAATGAACGTTTTTAAGTATAAAATAAAAATGAGTAACTTAAAACATTTAATTCTAAATTATTATGAAGCAGTCAGTACTTACTTAGTGGGGCATTTGAATTTGTATTTTTTTTTACCAAGTCATCTATATTATGATTAGTTCTTGAAGTTGTTTAAAAAAAGATAGGTTGTTTTTCGTGTATATTGGTTAGTTTTGAGAAATATTACGATTTTATTGTGTTCGTAATGGAATACATTTGTTCATAAACACATGTTAATCCAAAATTACAACAATATGTATCTGTAAAATCGTGTAAATTTGGAAAATTGACAATCAGTTCAAAATTCATTATAATTTAAATCACTTAAGTTGAAAAAAGTTTTTATAATTGTTTTTTTCAGTTTAGTATTTAGCTGTAAGTTAATTCCAATTTGTATTCCAGATGGGTAGTAATTAACGTCTTGTAGATAAATTGAAGAATGATTTCAGAAAAGATCTGTATTTTTATTATTTTGAAAACCATCCAACCTATCACTGAATCAATCTTTTAAAATGAATGTTAAATTCTTAAATCTATTATAGCTAAGAGCATTATTAACTTTGGTAGATAGTTTTTCAATTATTGTAAAGGGTGTTATTTTTTTCATCAAAATATAAACTAAACAGGCAAACGTTTGATTACAAAATAGATATGTTGAACCCGGATTGGAAAAACAAATTCGTTTCCCTGTACTCTTAATTTTAAATTACTTAAATATCCCATAATATCGCCCAAAAATAAGCTTAATCATACAGACAGTTTTCATTTTTGAGTAGCAAGTACAAAACCTGGCAGTTCAATGTTTACTTCACACATATTTTAAAACACCTCTCTCAAATTCCAAAATCCCGTGAGTGCACTTCCTTTAGAAAGACAGCTCACGCAACAATGAAGAGGTATTCTTTACATCATAAATTTCTATTTCAATCCAAATAATAAAATATGTTTAAAATAAATTGGGGTTTTTTTTGTCTGAGACAACCGCATTTTAATAAAATTTTTTAAAGGAATTACATTTTTAAATTTTTTTATTAAGTCTTCGCGTGCCATTGTCATTACTCCAGCATGACACATCGTGGCATGTGTGCCATTAATTGACCATTCCCTTGTAAAGTAGTTCAAAAAGTTGATTTTTCTTATATATACGTCTTAGTAACTCCCTGTAACCTCCAGAATAGGAATCAATATACAGAAAAATCATTCTTAACTGCTATCTACTCAAGAAATAAACATATTTACCAAATTTCAAGACCTTAGATCTAATAGTTCGAAAATAAGAATATGAACCTCTAATGCAATTTAAGCCCCCGCAACCTCTCTTCGGTGTTGAATTTTTCAAACACAATATAGTAGCGGATCTCTTCTCCATGAAGGGAGCATATCTGCCAAATTTCAGTTTTATAGGTCTAATTGTTCCTGAAATATCATGAGTGAGTGAGTCGCTTTATATATATATATATATACGTGGATATATATATATATATATATATATATATATATCCACGCTAGAGTTTGTTCAACATCTTATTGAGCTAGTTACTTCGCATCTATGTAATTCTGAAATAAATCGTTCAATTTTTCTGAAGTTTTAATTTTTTTTCTTTCTATTTTGTGCATAATTTTTCTACCCACCAATTTCTGTCTCTATCGGACAACTCTAATGGAGTGTATATATAAGATGTAATATCTTGGAAGGAGCCTACTTTTTTCATTAATTCTCGTATGGGGAATATGTGAGGGTCAAGGATCCCAAAATTATCAGAAAATTCCTCAGTTTTGTTAAAAAATTTCATCTGGATTTCACAAGAAAATATTATTTTAAAAATATCCAGATTAAAGTCATTTTCATATTTAAATATTTTTAAAAATCTATAAAACTCCTTAATGTATAAAAAAATTAGATTTTTTTTTTATTAATTTTTTTTAAACATTAAAAATCTTGTGATGTGAAAACCATTAGAAACTAACAATTTAAACAGATATTTCAAAATATTCATTTTTATCTCAGGTTTACTTCCAGAATTTTATCCAGTTTAAAATTTTCTTAATGTTTGCTATTATTTACTGCTGTATAGAATAGATTTTGAATTATTGAAAATAACTATCTGCAAAAGGCTTTTATGAGAAATTTTAATCACGCAAGTCATACAATTAAAAATATTTTGTATGCACTTCAAGGGGATACATCTATATAAAATTACATCTATATACATCTATATAAATATATATTAAATGAAGTATAAGCAATTAATTTTGTAATTGTAAAATTAGTGGCAATGTGTAATTAAAGTATGTAATGCATAAAACATAATAAATTAATTAAACTTTATTTATAATTAAACTGAATGTACGCTAATGAAATTTCACATTAATTATTGTTAATTAAAATCGAGAATTTTTACAAATTTTATTTAATTACTTTTAATATCTTAAGTTAAAAAAAAGAGAAATGAGGAAATTTCAAAAAGGAAATCCAATTAACTTCCTTATTTCATTAATGGGACCTTTATTGCATGCAGTAAAATCTCAGCCACATTTCCATCCTTACCTAAAGTAATATTCCCTTTCCGCAAAAAAATAGTTCGAAAAAGAGAGAGAGAGAGAGAGAGAGAGAGAGTTAATTTTAATTTCTCAAAATATGTGTTTTTCTATTTTGTACACGTCTTGCATACAACTTAAATGAAGAAATAATTATATTTCTTAATGTTTATATTTCTATCGGACATTTTTTTTTTGTGCTACATGCAATTTGTTTTCCTGATTATTTGTTCCATAAATATATTTAAAATAAGCATGAAGTATTAAAAATCGAAAGAGAAATATGTGTTAAACGCTTGTTTTTTTTTAAAAAAAAAGCTTATTTATAATATTGTTTTCATTTATTTTATCAACAGCCTGGTGGCATATCAATAACTATTATCTCTGGATGCCTAGCTCTATCTCTATCAGATGCGAAAGATTTCATTCATCTTGATTATTAATCATGGTTACAGTACATGATTATTAATTAAGCAAATATGAAACACTTTATCTTTTTAAACACTCATGATGTAATTATATAAACATAAGTGTTTTGCTTATACAAATTTAACCAAATCTTATATGTAATATTAAAAAAATCGCCTCAACCTTCCTAAAATGAATATCTGCGTGACCTGTGTTAATTTGGGGACCACAACTTTCAAAATAACTTTCACCTATACATTTCTTCATTATTTTCTGAGGCACCTGATCGTTTATTAGATCATTGATTTCCTGCCACAATAATCGAATTCGAATGTGAGGGACTATGATTAAATGTCTACTATTAAAATACACACACATCTTTTGTTTTCAACAGACCGGTGTCAATATTTTCTCAGTTCTGTTATTGCACTTCTCCAGCTTGAAGTCATTAACCCCAGTAGTTCACTCATACTGCTCGTCATTGTTGATTTCAAGGTGAATCATACTCAACTCTCTGACCAGGGTGGAAATAGTTCAAGATCACCCCGTTTTTTGAGGATGAAAAAGTGAAGTAGAGATATTTTGTGAGGCTATAATTTCCTCTTCGAAATAGACAGTCAAAGCTATAAATCAACTAGAATGTTTATTCGGGAATAGACTTTTTCACGATATCTGATTGTGATCCGCTAGCAATAGGCTCAATTCATGACGGTCACATTGTAAATGTGATTACTTGTTTTCCATTGAATTCCAAGCAGACATTGAACTTGTACTTGTTATGCTTATAAAATCCAGAAACTCTTTTGTGCATTTAATATTCGGGTTTAAATGTTCAAGTTAGTTAAGGTGCCTGACTAGCCTATGTTTTATCATTCTTATTAATAGTAGCACGAATGGGTATAACGATTTCCAGTAAATCGGTGCTTTTTTGACCTCCCAGATCTTGATTAAGCCATACTTAATTAATATTTTGTCTGAAAAAAGACAGTTTTTTTTAATAAAATATATCAAAATAATAAGTTAAATATGGAGAGAAAAATCGAGTAGCTAGAACGTAAACAAATTGAAAAATGACAACAAATCTGTAAAATTGTTGCCAAATTTTACTAAAAACTATTAAATAACTAAAAAAATATCACTATATTCAGTTTTAATATTACCAAAGTTAATATTTTATAAATAAACTCAATAGAACTCCAAAATAGAGTAAAAATCTTTCAAATTGAAAACACTTCCGGTTTCGATTTCTGCTTTCCGGTTCGTTTTTGCCGTTCTCAATTGACATAAAAACTGCTATAACTTCGTAAATAATTGGAATACAAACAAAAGTAAGGTATTTTCAGAGAGAAGAAAATTCAATTATTAAAAATATCAAATACATATTTTTTCATTTTCATCAAAATTGATGATTTTGCACTATTGAGGCCCCTTAAGGTCATTTAAGGTTCTTAAATTCTAAAAATACTGTACAAGGTGTGACAATTTAAATTGCCTGACTGGGAATGTCGTAGCCGTTTGGCTTGGAGTGAAGAAGTGAGATCGGGCATAAATAAGAAAATCATCTGAAACAGAAACACTTACACATTGTCAAGATAATTTTATTCATTCCAAATTCTTCGGCATAATTTTATGGATAGCAGCGAACAGAAAAGATGGCGATTTACGCACTGACTGAGGGAGATGTTTATATACTTAGGTAAGATGTAAAAGTCGTATTGCAGCTTTAGGTTCAGGGTATCGTATTATCGAATTAAATACATTGTTATAGTACGGAGGGGGGGCGATGAAAATTATGATTGAATATCGGGTCGCAAGTATTGAAATTTTTAGAAACACTGAGTTACAGTATATACAAAACAGAGGTACGCTTAAAACAAATGCAAGCGTCTCTTCTCTGCGTTATTTTTGTTGATGAATAAAAACACTTTTTAAAGGAAAGTTTCTTTTGAAAAAGAAAGGTTGGTAATTGTAAGGCACATAAACTAATAGTTTCGAAAAACAGGAATGCATTATCATATGATGATGGCATCATATAAATTTGGTGCACTGACACATTACATTTTTATGATTTCTTAGGATATATGTCATCTAATTAATAATAAAAAAGGTTTGAATCACTTGCATTTTTATTCAATAATCTTTGAAATTCCTGATGGAGTTTCCAAATTTAATTCTAGATGATTTTTTTCATTAATATTATTATTATTTTTTATTTTATGAATCGATTTATAGGCAAACACTTGGCAAGTTGTTTTCGACAACAAATGCAGCACATCGTGGAAGCTCTCAGTTTTCTCTTCAAAAAATGGATTCTCTGAATTGTTCTTGTTTATTTACAGTCAAAGGATTTATTTTCGTTTCTCTTAGAGAACTGGGTTTTGGAAAAATCTCTGCCTTTAGCTGAGAAAAAACATCGATTTCACAAACAAGTTTTAGGGTCTTGAAATAATATTCTTGACGCCATGGTTTCACAATACAAGACGTGATAAAAATCTACTTGTTCTATCATTTCACATACATCTTTGAATTAAATGACTTTTTCGGCTCCCCAATAATAGTCAGAGATCCCGTTAATTGCGCGGGATTTATTCTCTTCTCTTTGTATTTACTTAAAATTGGTCAGGAATTGGTTTGGTTATGGCTGGAACTCTATTGAAAACAACTCATCTAGATTTTCAAGTTCAATTGTGTTCAAAGTAAAATACTTTCTAGAAAGTTCTCTAGCGTCGTAGTTATAACGTTTGAATAATGTGACGGGAATTGATGTGAGCGAAACATCCTCATTTATTTATAATGAATACATTTCTTATTTTCCTTACAACTGAGAAAATTTGGTTTTCTCCGAATGTAATGTTGTCTTCATGACGATTGTGTTTCTTATTCTCTACTTTACGGCAGGTTCAATATTGTTACGAAAAAAAAACAATTAGGACCTTACTTTAATGGTTCCGATTTTTTAAACTTCAATTACTCAAATCTTTCGCTACGAAATATAAGAATATATGATGAGAACATATTCTACATTTAATCAGCATGCTTAGAATCGAAAATCTCCTCTTTTATATATCTCAAGCTTGAATATAAATCTTGATTCAGATGGAACTTTAAATCTCGATCTTGGATATTACTTTCTTAGGAATAGGTATGTCTAAAAGAACTAAATCGACCAACATTATTCGCAAATAACACTTGTATTCCACTAAACAACGTGAATACTATAACAGTCAGGGACATCTTAAGGTATGGGCCTGGGGGTCTCGTCTCGTTCTCGAATCTACCATAATAAAGTCTTGATTCGAATGGTTTCAACAGTCCAATGTTATTTTTGGTGGTATTCTCCGAAAAACTTGGAATTTCGGATGATATGCAACTGGCTAATTGTGATGACCGCCGTCCTTGTATAGTCCAAGACCTATACAACCGTACATCATCATTACTCATTTAGTCAAAAGGCAGCAATCGGTCCAGTCGTTTGTGAATCATGTACATTTATTTGTTTTGGGGTATTATTTGTAGGAGTATTTGACAACGTATGCTACGTACTGTCTACTTTTAAGGGCCATAGTTGAATCCTGCATTTGTGTAGGTGCCCAGAGTCTCAAAAAGCCTTAAGACGTCCCTGAAAACATCTAGCATTGTAAAAGAGTTAAGAATGGTTCCTATTCATCACATTAAAACCATCTTCAAGTAGGTCACGGCTCATTCTATCTCGTGCCCCGACGACGCCCCTGTGTGCACTCTATGTTGGAAGAATAGGATTCTGGATGAACAGGAATGTAGACATGGTATATGCATATTGGCATAACACGAAATATATAATCTCCTCTCTCCTACTACAAAGTCAGGTTTTGGGCCCCAAGCAGGATTTTACAAAGGATTGCAAATCCATAACATAACAAAGGCTTTACGCCCTCTAGAATATAGCGTCCCCATGATGTGGTGGGTATATTTTACGCCACTTTATATGGAGTTTGAGAGAGATATCATCGGAGATATGATATCATAAAATGTATCAGTGAGTGTATTGTGTATGTAAATATACCTTTTTTTCCTTAGATATTCCAACACCAGGATACTTAATAATTTCAGAAACATGGATCAAACTAAAACCATTGCATTCAAATTGAACATTAAATTAGGGAACCACTCTTACAAAGTATACTATTTCTACTAGAGTTTAACTCTATGGCAAATTGTCAGGTTAACAAATCATGGAGAGGAAATTATGTATTTGCAATCGAATGATTTCCTGTAAATTACACTTTCTCAACTAAGAAAATCTTGATCTCAACGGGTTTAATTATGAGTTTCTGGGTTTAATGCGTGTGGTGTTAAAAGTTTATTTCTTTCTAATCCTTTTAAAACCTTGAATTTTGTGCGCTTAATAAAAAAACTTGCAAAGGAAGGTAAACTTTATTAATATCTAAATATTAAAATATCAGTTTTTTGGATTATATGTTAAATAAAAATTTTACAGCATTAAAAAACATGTAATTATAAATATACATACTTGTTCTATTTTTAAGTTAATATTCGTCAGGTTAAATATATATATACGTATGAATGAAACCTAAGCATAATAATTTTAATTTTAATCACATCTTAGAAATACCCATGAAAGCATTAATGTTTTTTAGATTGGTTATTCGTAACTTTTCCTTTATGATTAAAAGGACAGCGAAAAATATTTCATTCCACAGTGTATAGTTTATAAGATTTTACATATTGTAATATGAGAAAACTTCCTAAAGGTAGACAGTTCAACATAATTTTCCTTTTTGATAAACTAAAATAAAGCGCAATTAGATTAACTGAATTAAGTCAAAAAAATTAATTAAAAATGAATTACTTAATAATTGAAGCTATTTGAAAGTAAACGAATATTCATTCTGTATAACATTGTAAAACTTATAAAAATAATTAAATTAAAATTTATTCAAATTACGAATATAAATATCAACCCATATATTGAGAATTATTTTTCTATTTTTTTGTTTTGCATAACTTTAAAAGAATAATTACTATTCACAGATAGTTAGAAATCAAACAAAACTTAGATTAGAGAATGGGCTTTATTACGTTCTCTTTAGAAATATTTACTTCATTTCCGTCTCTTACGAAATTCATGGAATTTTACATTTGAATAACTTACTAATATTCCAAGTTTATTATAGGATAAGCAAAAGTGACTGAAATGTGCTAACTTCTTTCAAACAATCAAACAGATTTTTTTTTGAACTAGAATGTTAGCATGTGCCAAAAGTGTTCATACAATGATTTCAGATATATTTATTTTTCAGTAACTTCGCAGTAATTTCCTTCTCTTTCATGAAAAGACTTTCCTAGAAAGAGAAGAAAATCCCTCTTTTGTCATGGAAATTATAAAAAAAAAATCGTATATTATTTCTCATCTTCCATCATTTCCTTCTAAAACTAATATGTTTCCTTCCTTTTAGCATTTCGGTTTGGTTTATGATATGCCTCGGGAGTTAATCCCGCCTTGCGTTATAATTATTCAGTTATTTAAGCTGTGTGTGTGTGGAGGATATTATTCCATTAAGAATAAGATACGTAAGAAATAAGTATTTTAGCTTCGGGCTCTGATTCCACGCATCATTTTTCGCTATTATTCTTCAAGAATGTATTATATTGTTGATTTGTTTACTGGAATAGGAATAATAAACATTATTTGTTAGTGTTTTAATTATGCTACACATTATTCAAGCTGTTACTAAGTGTGCAGATATATAAAGGCTCCAGCTGTTTTTATCAAAAACATCAAAATTGTATGCACCATCTGAAATGCTAAATTGTTTTAAAAAATTGAAACATATCAACTTCACATTGAATACCTATGGTAGACGAGTCGTCATGATAGTTCGTTTCCTTTGCTGTTTATGTCAGGTTGGGAGTTCAAGTCCTGGTATCACTGAAAACACTTCCGTGGGCCTTGGGAAGACATTAATCCCCATGTACATGGTCTTACAAAATACACCTTTGAGAAGCGCAAAACCCCTTGTAATATATTGGCCTTGCTATTATAACGATAGGAAGACAAATTTCTGCTTCAGTTGTGTAATATTGAACATAATGAAATGATTATGACATGCAAATTGGACAAAAACAGATGGTAATAAAGAAGTAACTCGTCCAAAATCTGTCGTTGTATAATGCGATGTTATGGAAGGGAAGGAGCTGATCGCTTCGATTAAATAAAAAAAAATACCAAATAAGAATATCTGTAAAATGGTGGCATCGTATCTTTTATTTTTCTTACTAACCTTGCCATTATAAGTAGTTTCATATTGCGGCAAGTGAACAAAAGAAACAAAAGTTTAGACCAGCTAACAATCCGTATAGAATCAACTTGTTAGCTAATAGACAGATATTCCTCAAGAAAAAGGAAAGGGACTTCGGCTGGTTTCCAAGCAAAGGATAGTGCAGTTCATGATGATGCGCGCTTAGCCAGCTAGGGAAATCATATGGTTAAAGAAGGTTTCAACTATAAACAATGTAGGAAATGTCACAGAAAGAGACAAAAAAAAAATACCCGCTACATGTGTGTATAATGTGATGTCCCCTTGTTCAAAGAAACATGCTTTTCATCTTTTCGTGGCAAGTAATCACCATTAAACTTAATTTTTTCAAGACGGTGAATGGTTTCTTGGGAAGTATTCTTCCAACTCCTAAAATGTAAACGTAAACACAAAATTCGGCAAAATAAAAAATGTTTCCTTACATGCTATCGTTTAATTGTTAATAAAACAGAGAAAAAAATGCGAAAAGTTCAAAATTCAGATAAATGGCCCGCGAATAGGTTAATCGGGCTTAAGCTTCTTGTATCTTCTTGAATATAAAGCTTGATAGATATCAAGCTTTATATTCCTCAAGTTGGTGTGGCATTTATAAATGGAAAGTGTTAGTTATAAAATGTCATATTCGTTATTCTACAATAAATTCCAATATTTAATATTAGAGAATTTCATCGTAATGAAAAGTTATGTATTGACAATAAATGGAATTAAAATGGATAAAGTAAAGAAGTATATTACTAAATGTATTAAAAGTAGAATTGCAGATGGAAAACGGAACATTTATGTGTTTTATTATGAACATATTAAGTAGATAAAAAGTACTTGAATCAGTAGTTATAAAAATAAGAAAACTGAATTTCTTAGCGCACTAAGATATTTCTTGAAAATATGTTTTAGTGATATTTATGAATATTAAAATATATTTTAATTACATGTATCGTACTTCAAATTGTAATTCAAAGGCTAATTTTATAGGAAATAATAACGAATACCAAAAATATGTATTACTTATACTTTAGATGTAAGTAAATCTATAACTTCTTCTAAAGACTAATTTGAGATGTAATTCTTTATGTGTGTGTGTGTGTTCTATAATTTTAGTAAAGAGTTTTCTATGTGATACAAAGTCTTTTTCATTTTTCTTAAAAATTTCAATGAAACAATTCTATCAAATACCTTCAAATAAATAAAAAGAGAAAAATAGCTGCTTCATTAAAAAAATTTTGAGATATATTTTGAAATATTTGTAATTTAAACATTATTTTAAAAGTCTTTTCTTATGCATATTAAACTACAAATTTAATTACACTAATAATGTGTCGACATTAAAACTAATTGTATCATTAAAAACTCTCGCTTTATTGCAAATTAGGGAACATACGACTAATTGATGTGCTGGTTAAGCCTAGCATTACAATTTGCAAATAATTAATAATTGCTTTCGACATCTACCGCTACTCTCGTATTTAATTAAATTTCGCTGTCATCTGTCGATAACGGGTTATATGAAAGCTTTTGCCGGAAAGTGGAAATCCTCAGTTTAAGCGTGATTAATCTATATGCTGAATAAAATTTTCCTAAAAAAATATATGAGCATTATTTACTTCGTTATACTCAAATATTTTACATTAAACTATTATACATCAATTTTTTATTTTTATTAATTATATTTAAAATTGTATCACGGATTTATTTCAAAGTAAAATAAATAGTTTATTATTTAAACAATTATCGGAAGCACTTGATAATATTGCTTAGTTTTGTTGTTCATACCTCAAAATGGATTTGTTTTTCTAAGTTTAAATTTTCTTCTCGTATATGAGTTTATACGAATCTAAAATAGAACGTATACATCAGTTAACTGTTATATGTTCTTTAATATTACAATTTTTAAATCTGTAGAGTTTTATATGTACCCACATATACACTAAAGGAAACAATCTTTATTACAATTACAATTTAAAATTCTTTCAATGTAAGAATGTGAAAAAAATTACAAAAGATTTATTTTTTAGTTATTTTTAAGGAGATGTTATGTTTAATTAATTATACCATTTTTTAAATTTGATTTTCTAAACAAACATAATTATTTACATTAATGTTTCATTTGGTTAATCAAACAATTAATCATTATGTGTTATTTTACATTCACTTCTGGAGAATTGTTTTTCTAATTATAGATTATAATTAGAGAATGAATTTGAATAAATTTCACATTATATCTAACCATTTTATTCTTCCATTCAGAAATATATTTTTGGATTTTTTTTTCAAGTTATAATGATAATCTGGATGTCAAAAAAGTAATAATGGAAATAAGTAAATAATATAAAATAGAAAGTAACAGAACAATTTTTATTTTTTCTCATCAAATGAGAATCAGTATATATATATATATATATATATGTGTGTGTGTGTGTGTGTGTATGTAACTCCCCTCCCTTATAAATATAAATAAATTATAAAATAAATACTAAGGTATTTGCTTCTTGAAATATATGTCAAGCAATACGAGCAACCAACACTGTGACGTAGTATCAATTGTGATTTCTAGAATACTTCCTCAAACATGAGCTTGACCAAATAGATTTTATGTTTTACTTTAAACTATTTATATCCTAGTATTTTAAAGTTTTGGGGGAATATATTTCCGTTAAAAATTATTTTAAATAATATGTATTTTTATTTTCATTTTTAGATGCTCCCATCATTTCCATATCCTTTGGTGCAAGTCAACAAAATGAGCTGATTCGCGAAGGCAGCGATGTTTACCTCGACTGTAACATCCAGGCCAACCCTTTGGCCACCGACATCAGGTGGAGGTTCCATACGAAACCTCTTTTCCATGATCCATCCAAAGGGATCATCATGAGAAACAACACCTTAATCCTTCAGAACGTACAGAGAAGCCACAGAGGGCGATACAGATGCTTAGCTTCTAACTTGGAGGGGGAGAGTGTTAGTGACGAAGCGCTCTTAAGAGTTCAATGTAAGTATATTTGATTATTTGTAGAAGTAGTATGGATTGGAGAAAGACATTAAATTTATGTAATGCGTGTTCAGATATTTTTGCTTATTGCAATGTTCCTTAAATCATATAAAAGTAAATGGATTTTCTAATGCTGCTTGTTGCTAGATAAAACATATGAGACACATTGTAACCTGATGTTATGCAGAAAAAAGGTAAAAAAATATGGAACGACAATTTTGTGTTGACAAATGACAATAAAGAAATTAACAGTTATCTCAGTTCTCTTTAGTTCATGCAGCCACAATTAAACTATTAATTAACACTAAAAAAGTCCTTTCTTTGTCTTAACTCTTAGAAGATGGGAATTAAGATGTTGTTCTGATGAAACTCTAATTTCCTTTAATAGTTATATTCCTTTCCTTGAACACAAACGTCATTCTTATTGGATTCATCTGACATCATTCCGTAAATATTGAAAATAGACTGAAAAAATCTCAAGACCGTATTATTAATGGATTTAATTATGCTTATTTTCTGTGAATCCAGTTATGAAGAGTAAAATTCGTAAAATTTAATTAGGTTGGGAAAGGGAGGATAAGGAAGACCGAAATCATAATCTATTTTTCTATTACAAATGATTTTAATCGATAATAATTAATAATTTGTACAATTTACAATAGTGATTGCTATTTATCTACTTTACTCAAGCGCGATAAAATGCCAATATGGTTTTCACTAAAGTTTGTCATCGTACCTTCGCCTCAACCTATATGAAGAGGAAGCTAACCGCAAGTTGGGCGTCGATAAAAGTACCACGATCATTTCTGCTCAAAACTGGGGCCTAAGAGAATGTGATGTAATCACTAGATATTTAAAAATCCGTGTCCAAAATCATATTATTGCATTATTCCTCATTAGTTTATATTTAGTTTCAAATTAAGATGTGGATGTTTGAAATCCATATCAAAATATTAAATATACTTACTGTTTTGTTTAAAATGTTCATGCCTTAAAACAACATATAAAAAGCTCATTTTCAATTCATATATTTTATTATAATTAGAAAAATTAAACACGAAAATAATTTTCTTGCTTGTCCACTATTTATTCAATTAAGAATTGTCCATTCTATACCGATACATAAAGTCGCAATGTAACAGTAAGCAGTGACAAACTAAAATAATATACTTTAATTATAGATTTATTAAAAAAACCATTTGATATTTAAAAAAAACTCAAAATTTCAAATAGAGCCTAAATTATCCGATTATCAAAGTAAATTTATTATCGCGGTGTAGTTGTTCAAAAATTTTTCTTATTCGCAAAAAAATATATTTTGCAATTTTGATAACAAATGTTAAAGTAGAAAAAATATCGTAAATGAATATTTTTTCTCATTTATATATTGCATTTTAATAAAAGTAACATTTCAAAAGAAAGAAAAAAAATGTTTATAGAATTTAAGAATAGAAGCCTTTTAATGGAAAATAAATTTCATTCTTCGTAGTTTAAGGAAGGGTTTTTCAAAATGAAAAATTAAATACAAGTGAAATTGAATAAATTTAATTTGACATTCATTTCTAAAATTAATTGTTATTTTTTCTGAACAATATTAATTACTAAAAAAGACTAATTTTAAATATATTGTAAATTTATTGAATGGTCAAAATCATATCATGAAAATTATTACTTGCCTACAACTGTACCATTGAATTAAAACTATTTTAGCCCATTGAAACTGAAAATACAACGAGATTCAAATTTTGAATATATATAAATAATAGAATATGTATTATATAATATATATGTGTGTATATATATATATAATAAATATGTATTATATAATATATATATGTAAGGATAATTAAATTAGATCTGAAATTAAACCCTAGACCACCTCTAACTTTTATTTTCCCGTTACATCTTCGAGTATTAAATTTATTACCCAGTTCGGGAATGAAGAATACATTGCTCTAACTTTGTCGGATCCGACCATTAATTTTTATTACCTATATGTCCTCCTTAAATTCTCAAGTATATTCTTCAATCAGAAGTGTACTCAAAGAACATATGGCTTCTGAAGAAGCCGCGGAATATTGATTTTTAACACATGTCTGTCTCTCTCTCTTACAAACAGATTACAAAATGATCTCATGGAATAAAGATGGTTAAAATAAAATGTCTTGATGATCACTCAATAAACCACGACATATATATATATATATTTGTTTTTAACTAGACCGTCAAGACATTTTTACTGTTTTTTTTATTTATTTTGTTCTTAGGAAAGTAAACTGTAAACATTTAAATAACTGTAAAGGTATAAAAAATTTGAATTAATGATATGTTAACAGTATATATATTTTTTGAAATGGATTAATCTAACCAAAAAAAGAAGCATGTTTGAAATTTTCTGTTGGCCTCTTACTGAAGTTTTTTTTTTTATTTTACCTTCGCAGAATACTTACTAAAATTGATGTACACAAATTAAAAGTTAAATGCATAAAATATATCGTTTAAAAATTACAGTTTAATAGATTTTTAATATGTATGTTTTGAAGCATATAAAAAATAAATAATAAAGTTATAGCACGATTTTTCTCTTATGTATAGATTGATATAAAATTTATTCAAATCCATGTATTTTATTTCGGGAACAGTGAGTGATGTACCATTACGAAGAGCCTTCGAATAATAGGAAAACTGGCTAGGAATTTACATTACAAAGTAAAGAAAAACAATTCAGTAATTAATATTAAATTTTACATTTAAAAAAAATTATTGGTGTATATTTAAAGGAAAACTTCGTTGGAGGGTAAATCAAAAACTATTGGAATCGAAACATTTATTTCATTTAGTGATTGTACCAGTGAAGTCACGTTTAAATTTCTCTTAGTTAAAAACTACATTTATTGGAAAATTGCCTTGAATTCTTTATGAAAACATTATTGATATATTGGAGAGTGGCAGGCAAGAAAAAAATGTTTTACTTGTTTGATGTGTGTGCACTCTGAAGATCTATTTCCTTATATTTTAATTTTTTAATCACTTAAGGCAGCTTGAAAATGTGTTCTAAGCCTTTGATGGGTAAATTTTGTCACAATGTGCCAGAAACGTGCTATTGGTGTGTGAAAATCCTTGGGTAATAATAATTATAACGGTTAACTCAAAAGCGAATTTTGTCTTTTGTTTAACTCTAACAATGCAGAAATATAATTAGATTTTTTAATTTTATCATATCGAATGCTTCTTATATTGTTCACTTTTCAACGAACATATTTTGTTTTGTTTCGGTTAGATATTTATCATTTTAAGCTGCCAAATCTAGCATTTTTGTGATTTATGGACAAGTGATGAAATATATATATATATATATTACTTTTTTATTACGCCCCATGGTGAGACAGAATTTCTATTTATCCTAAAATATTTCCTATCAATCCATAAGATACGCCCTTCGTGAAACCAGAATTAAAATTTGAGATTCTAATTACGCTTTGCTGATCTCAAAATGTAAAAGTACTTTCAAAATTTTTAAGGCACATAATGGTATGATTGGGTTTGCTTATATTATAGTTCTTCCCATCACATAACTTGTGGGAAAATCTTTATTAAAATCATCTCATCCAATTCTCTACAGCTTCTTCCATATAATACTATCCCGAAGAATGCACAATAGATTAAATGATTGTTGGATTTGTCAAAGTCAAGAACATTTACAAATGAAAGGAAATTTTGTATGATATAAATATTTATGTCAAAAAAACATTTGTATTCTTTCAAAGGATCTATAATCCTTCCAGAAAACAAATAAATAATTGTTAAATATCAAAATTTAAAAATATAAGGTACAACAGCATGATTTTTATTGCATTGAAAAAAAATCATCTGTCTGCATCATTTCATAATTTCTCCCATTTCTTCCTGTACTTAAATTTTGTTTTTTGAGAAAAAATAAACATATATATAGATTACAATTAATGGTATAATGTGATAAAGATTGTTCCATGTTGAATGTTTAATACATTTTCATAATCCTCAGTTCTATCAAAGAGGTCCGCACCATTCACTGTACCCTTGAATAGAAGTCTCTCAAAATGTCGCTACTCATTAATCGAATGCGGTGGAAAGTTTTCCAGAGGAGAGTATCGAACATCCTCTACTTCAGACTCTAATGAATTACTTACTCCTCCTGTTTCCTTTCAGGGGAGAAATCCTTATGGATTAATTAGAATTATTTTGGTGTGAAATCTGGTCAAAAGATTGGGTTCGTTTGAGAGATGAGTTCTAAGAGAATCTATTGGATGATGTAAAAGTTGTGTTCCTAAGTTCAATCTTAAGTTTTCAACTACGTTATGCGTACATATTTATCACATTTCCTCATTTGTAAATTTAAATTATATTTAAAAATTTTTTTAATTAACTGCTAGTGAAAATTGCTTCTGTTCCCCCTTAATAACAAATTAGTTATTTTATTTTCGAGTCATGATTTATTTCTAACTTAAAGTGTTTGAATATCTTAAAATTGTGAATTTTGCCGAAAATGGACAATTTTTTTATGATTTTATTTAATAGGCCAACCTTATTAGTTTTATAAAAATACCAAGTTTATTATTCTCCGTTCACTAGAACAAAAACTACTAGTGTTTTAGTAAAATCAGATGCCATTACTTTAAGCAAGGTGGCATAACTTAAACGCGTTTTACTCGAAAGGTGTTTTTTTAAAAACTCTCAAGTGAGGCCAAGGATTGCTAAAAATGTTTTGAAAATAATTAACTGAATTTTGGTGTGTATGATCTTTATAGTAGTAGAAGTGTTTCAACCTTAATATTTATCAATCATTGTCTTATTACAAATTTTACAGTTCCAATATGTGAATGTAATCACTGTTATTTTAAGCAATTTTTTACAATAACTAAGATAAAGTGCTCTAGCGTTTTTAAAAATTAAAATATCACTTATCCTGATGGTCATTTTAAAAATAATTAGCATAGGAATACATCAAAAATGAAAAACTGAAAATTTGTTTATAAACTTTTGGTACAGAATGGGCCACGCTTATGTTATTTTTTGTAAATTTTTACCCATTTTTTCCCATTTTAGTAATAGTAATTCCTTTTTCCGTTCTTAATTTTAGCCTATTTTTCTTAAAATATACTAAACAAATCTAAAAACCACAAAAAATCCCCATATCTCCCTTTCGTATAAATATATATATATATATATATATATATATATTGTACAGAAGTTTTTAACAATCACTAGTTTTTCAATATGTATTTTTAAGATATATAGCACTTAAGACACTTTTAGCTACTTCTCCCTAAGGACTTCTTAAAATAAACCTAAATAATTACTGTTAATTTCAACCAGAAAGTTTATATGAAAAGATGAGTTGTTTCAGATTAAGTCCTTAAAATTTTCAAATAGTTATAAAAATTAGAAAATCGAAAATTCCTCCAACTGAAAAAGTTATAGGCAGTAATATTATCTCTCAGGAAACATTTTTTTTAAATATCCATTAAATGGAATTTAATTTATTCAATTCATTTATTTTTTTCCTTTGAAATATATATAGTACAATTTTCAAAACATTCAATTTTAAATTCCTATATGGATTAAATTTTCCACGTTACCTCTTGCTCACATTGGTTGAAATAGAGAGTTCTTATCGCTTAGGCTTCCCGGGAATCCGAGTGCATTTGTTGTTAAAAATCCATTAAATCGCACTTGAAAGGTAAAGCAAACTTTATTCACAATATATAACTTTCGTGGAATTAACATTAAGCCTGATTATGTGATGCGTAGACAATAAAACCAATAAAAAGAAAAAAAATGAGTATTTATCTGTTAAATGAGTTGCAACCGCAAAACTCACTTACGAGGAATATTCCAATATCTTTGAATGGTTAGGCAACAATAATTATGGACTGTAATTCAAGAACAAGTTATTTCAATTCAGGCAGAACTAGAGAGAACTTCTTATCCGCTTAATAATCATTCTCAATCACATCAACTATTCATTTGTGGTTTATTCGTGACGTTCATTTGTCGAGTTGAATTGTTCTAGCTCAAAGTGCCAATTGGCTGGATAAAAATATATCGTTTGGTTTGTATAAATAGAATACAAATAAATTTATAATTTTAATAATTATTTTCACATATTAGTAAAAAGTGTTAAAGATAAACTTCAATCTACCTCTTACTAAGTACACGTGCATTGTCTTCACACACTGTGGACTGATCCCACATTTGCTCATACTTTGAGTGTAACAGATTTTAAACGAGTCAAATGATAACTCGTTTTAAATCATTTAAATCTCAATAACACTAACCTGGTCAAATGCCATTAAAAGAAAAAATAACATTTTTAAGTTTCACGGAGTAAAAATAACCCTAAAAAATATAGGATTGCACATAATATAAGTATATTATAAAGGTCTTTAATGATTAAAGCCTACAAATGTAGAGTAAAAAAGCACAGAATTTTTTTTCTGCTGGAAGTTTGCTTTAGAATGAAAAATTAAATTTTATTTCAATTGGAATGTTTTACAGTAACTTGCTAAAAAACATGCAGTATCTGCGTTGTGTATAGGGAAGCATTTAGAGCATCATTGAATTATTTACTTTAGAAATTGGAATTATTGATGATGTTATACGTTAAATTCATCTCTGGAGTTATAAGCCTCAGTTTGGATAAAACCAATTTGCTCAAAGATTAAAGCATTAACATCGAGCAATTGAATGTGCTACTTACTTTTGTAACATGATTACCGTTGGAAAATGTCATAATGACGAAGTCAATTCGGGCAACAAACAGATGGTTCATTCATTACTCCTTAGCTTTCCGCAATTTCAAATGTCTAAATAATGATTGCTAAAATTATGTTTTGCATTCGTTTAGAAGAATTCCTTTACCACCATCGTTATTTCCTTTCATTTATCAATGAGATCTAAATATATTTGTAAAATATGCAATTAATTTAATTGCTTTAATTAGTAGCGTTACATTTGTTCTAATGATTTTCTTTTATATAGATAAATCATATTCATTTCTGACAGATATTTATGCAAATACGATAAAAATGAAGAAAAAATTTATCTCCCTATTTCCTGCATCATGATATTCTTCAACATAATCAAACGAGGGGTTCACCACATACTGAGATTTGCTTTTGTTTCATATTTCAATCTAAGATTTTAGCAAATGAATTCTTTGAAAGAATATTTAAAATAAATATATACATGTTTATTTAGCTCTTCTACACCTTGGCTCTATAAATATCCAGCTTCCTGATTAATTCTTTAGATAATTCTTCCTAAGCAAGTGTTCTGTTTGTTCTTTCTCTTGTTTATAGTTTTTTGACAAATTATTAATGAACTATGTGATTAACTTTCAAATTTTAAAAAAATATAGTTATGTTAGTAAATCAAATATATATAAACGAACTACATGTTTCATAATTTTCACAAATATTAAGTTCCATACGTCAAAACTGTTTGTACGTTATGTTTCTAAAATGACACTGGTATTTGCGAATAAAAAATTTAATCGATATGTCAAACAGTTACAATGGTTAAAACGTAAGAGATGTTTTCCAGAAATGAAATTTGTGTGTGTCCTTTTTTACCAGATCCAATTCTAGAGTCCTATAAAGCGTAAGGTGAAATATTTAAATGAAAAGCCTGATTTTCAAAAAGTGCCATTCTAGAGGGCATTGTAGCTCAAATTTCAACACTGATTTGGCAGTGAAATTTTTATTATGTTTATTTTTGGATATAACATGAGAATCCAAAGCAGTCACCTTTCCTTACCCTTCAAATTATCTCTCTAGCTACAAAACACATTACCAGGGGCAACTACTTCTGGAGGATGATCGGACACTTAACAGATAGCAGAAGAGACAAATGAGGCGGGCCCAGGGCCCTAATGCAATTATTTTTCGCCTTCAATAAAAGAGTCTTGTCGCACGCATGCTCCTGGCTAGAGTTCTGCCACTGCCAGGACGAGAGAATGATATCTACTTTCTGAAGTGTGCTCCTTCGCCGTCATTGGGGGACCCCAGGGGCCCATAGGAAGTGGGGCCCTGGAGGCACATCAAACATTTCACGATCCCGTGGAAGTGATAATTCCATTGTGTGGTAGAGAGGAGGGAAGGAAAAAATGTTTCTTCTTCTTGCTTTTGATCTTTTTTCCCCACTTTCACCAACTTCTATCCGTTATGTAGTGTGTGGTTATTGCTGTTCAGGATGCGATCCTAAGACAGCATATTTCGATGGATACTTGTTGTTTGAAAAAAGAATTGTTTTGTGCAGAGTTGTTTGTGATAATCGGATTATAACGAAATATTTTGTTTTTGGTGTGTCGTTAGTAAAGCTAAATCAATTAGGCAGTCTTATTACGGATTTCTTTTTTATGAAGGAAGATTGGACATATTTACCTAGATTGTAAATCCAGAAAGAACGCAAGATATCAACCAAATTCATAGAAAAAAATAATGGAACTTGAAAAACCTAATCAATTGCAACATGTTTATTATATAAGTTTTTTTTAAACTAATAGATAATAAAGAAATACCCACACATGCATACACACCTACGCACACATACATACACACACGAAACGAAATATGATGAACTGAAATTAATACACATACTGATAAATGCATAATTGTAAGTTTGAAAACAAAAATATAGCTTTTTAGTTACAAAAACTCATACATATGCATATGTATAAAAACGTTATCAGTTTTCTCCTTATATGAAATTGCCCATACGTATGTTGTATTTTTAAGGATATGTGTTTTATTAAAAAACACTAATTTATATAAATAAGTATATATAAAATAAATTTAATTGTTGAAAAATGACATTCACAAGATCTAAAATGTTTTTAATCCAAGTCTCTTATCCGAAATATTACCAAATACTTTTTCTATACAGTTCAATTTTCCTTAAAATTTAACTGATTAAACACATTGTTGAAGGTAAAAAAAGAAGAAAATATATCTACATTTATAATAAAACCTTACGAAATTTAAATACAAGAGAAAGAAATAAGTATCTTGCTTAATCAATTATTTAGAAGCAAAATAAAGTTATATTAATGCATTGCTTTTGTTTTAGTTCTTATTTTAATAAAAATCAGAATATTTTTACTGTTTACTTAAGTTTACAAATAAAAGTATATTTTTGCTTGCAAAAGTTTAAAGAGTATTTTTGAATTATTCTTATAAATATCTCACAATAGTATGTAAGCAAACTTTTAATGTAAAAATATGCTATCAAATAGCATCTAAATGCGATGATGTTCTTAATAGACCTCATAAACAAGCGCATATATGTATATGTATAATCTATTTTAATGTCTACAAAATAGGGTTTTGAAAAACAATCAATTTATCCTAATGTAAAGTAAATAGTAAAGTGTATGTCAATATGAATTAAAATACTTTTAAAAAACTAGTTTTAATGGTAAAGAAGTGATTTTATTTTTGATGAAAGTTATATACAATTGGTTATTTAAGCGTCAATTATCACCATTGCTCAATGCGCGCGCGTAGAAAGCCATTACTGAGAAATTTACAGAAATTCTTACAATTATTACACAGAAAGCAATTAAACATATACTTAATTAATTTGAAATGCAGTTAATTGCAGTACATAAATTACAGTATAACTTCCTGCCTTCATCTGATTATTGTATCTTCGTCATTCTGAATTGAAAACAGTTGATAGAATTAGAAGCATTCCAACGAAAGCAAATACCCATGCGAAACCAAATTACATATAATAAGTTTAATTAACCAAACTTCTAACATTATTCAGTCATTATTAACATTATATCTGTAGGATTAGCGAATATTATTCCAAATAATTCCAATAAATTGGTAGAACTGCTAATAAACGATCCTGAGTCACATATGTGTTCAAAACGCAATACATAAATATTATTTATTATTTAAAGTACTTCTTATCATCACATTTTTAATGTTGCATATTTTTAAAGAAAAGTTCATTTTATTACTGTACAAATTTTATTTACTATTTCAAAGTACTGAATAAAACGAAAATTTAAGAAATTTTAATTTTTAATGAAAATAGAATCTGCACACTCACTTTCAAAATCTAGAGAAAGTTTTATGCATATCCAACTCTTTTATCAAGAAAATATTAAGTATTTTCACGTGTAGAAGTGTGTTAGTACACCTTAGAAGTGCCCACAGTAAAATAATGAGTAGTATGAGAAGGAAACTTTAGAATCAACTTAGTTACATAATCACAGAATAATATTACACAATCACCCTAAACACTTCCGAAATTTCTTCAGTGTTGCTATTATGGGCATATAAGCTTGCATGAAAATCTTTAGTTGGTTGGTTAAAAAGGGATTGCATGAAAAGTATACAAGGCTCAACAGATAATGTAATTTTAGTTGTACTAAGTAAAAATGTCAACAAGAGATTGCCGAAAAATAAGGATTTCCTTTCAGTAACCATAGAGTAAAAAATTAAAAAATTAAAAAATCATACATCTTAAATGATTTATGCAAGTAATAACCATAAAGTAATCGTCCCATTTGGATAAAGCATGCCATTTAAACGTATCGTTAGGAAAAAAAAAAACGGTAGATTGAGCTTCAGATTCATAAGTAGAAAATTAAAAAAAACGAAGAGTTGTTAGAAAATGTACTACACTGTGATGACTCTATGTGTGTTAGCAAAAGGGTATTTAAGGGCTGATTAACGTACTATTTACCAGTGAAGTGATTTTTTCACTATTCATGGTCATCTGGGTATTCATGTTTTGTATTGTAAAAAACATTTTTGCTACAAATTGCTTGAAACGCTCGGAGAAGCTTAGTACTTTCATCATGTCTTAGGAATATAAAGAACCTGAAGACTGAGGAAAGCTGCCTATTTTGAAAGGTGAGTAAATTCCAAAGTATGCACCGACTCACTGCCTTGTTTTAGTATCATCGGAATATCTGCTTGATAGATTAACTTATCTTTCTACAAGATTCTGCATCTTGAGCAGCATGGATCCCCACTGCCACAATAAAATCACACTGCTTTGTCCGATTAATTGTCCCTATTAAAATCCCGTATAAAATGTTTCGAACTGAATAGCGAAATGCGTTCATGATTTTGTAATTCATATGATTAAAAAAATGGGGAAAGCGTGAGGTCTCTTTGGATAACTTTTAGTATATATGACTGCCCAAAATATTGGCATAATATGAAACTCATATAAGGACGTTATTAAAGCTTGGATAATGTTAAGAACAAAAAAATAAAATAAATAAAACAAAGAATGGTGCACCTTTCTAAAATCTCTTCAGCACTCACAGGCTCCCAAATCTTGATAAAGATATCAAGCCTCCCTAAGCGTTTCAAACAGTTGTAAATATTTTGTAAAGGCATGATAAGATTTTCTAACAACGTTAAACATGAATTATGTGATAAATATTAACGAAGCGAACCATCAACTCAATGGTTAAAAATGTATTATTTCAAACTCTTAGCTCTTTCTGACTTACACGTGCGAAATTTGGTACACATTTGTTCTCGTCACTTTCTTCCTATAAGTTTCAGTCACATGCTGCAGTTTTTTCTTCCGATATTTTTCATTTCTCTTCCTTGTTTTACTATGGCTATTCATTCATGAGCACTATTTATATGGTTATCTTAAAAATTTACATTCTTAGAACAATTTCAAAAAAATTCAATTACAATTTCTGGTTTACAACTGTTTTACACATATAGTTGAAGATAAGTTATTTTTCGATAGAAATATATTTTTGAAATTTCTGAAAATTATGCAAGTAAAACAGCTCACAAAATAACGTTAAATAAATGTTTGCCTATATAATTCACAGAGTTCTTGGAACATAAAACTAACAGCTTGTATGCATCAAAAATATGTCTGAAATGAAAAATATAAAGTACTATTTGTAATTTTAAATAAAAGTAACATCATTTGAAATAAAACGTATACCTAAAATACTTAATGTGACTCGTATGTCAAAAAATAAATGTGATAACCTTTATGCCTTATAATCATAATTTTGAAAAAAAATAGCCATAAAAGTTCTTATTTTCTTTTTTTTTATTGAAGAAAATAATACAAAACTAAGTGTATGCACAATATACGTATTTACTTTTATATTTTAGGTAGTTTTATCTTGAAATACAGGAAATTAATTTTTTAAGAAAAGCCAACATTTAAGGTTATTATTAAATGTTGATTTTTTAACAAAGAGAAAAAATTAAAAAAACACGCTTAAAAGATTTTTTTTATTTTATTTATTTTTTTACATTTATGCATATTCTAAAAACATATTTCTAATTTTTTCTTGTGAAATAAATTTCAAAGCATGAGATACACTGATCAACATCACCAGATAACAATATAGTCGATCATCACCTCTCTCAGATTCACTAACCGAACTTTCAAAGCAATCAGTTTTTTTCAAAATCACTCTCAGATCTATTTATACTTAAAGTAGGAACTTAAATTAGCTTAGTCCAAACTAAATACATAATGTATACAATATTGGAATTCATATATATTTTATCACTGAATGCTACCCACTTGTATTCACGAAGAGCAGAACTAAGTAAATGAGGTAAGGTTACAAAAACATATCACCAATACATATGTTTGATTGTGCTGAGGCCTAGTTTAAAATAAAATAACTGTCTCTTAAAACATTACTAATATTCTGTTATGGCCATCTGGGGAGAAATTAACATGATTACGGGCAAAAAATATATAGTTTAATCTTTTTAGAGCATTAATTTTGAGCACTCTAGCCCAGAAATTTCACAGGAGCGAGAAATAAAGGAGGAAATCCCCCCCCCCCCGTGATTTTGAGGGGAATGAAAAAAATTGATTTGTGAAAAGTAAGTATTTATGTTTGAATACGAAGAAGAATTTAAAGGTATATGGGGAAAAAATATCTGATATAAGTCATATGCCGCACAATTTATGATTAGAACACAGTTTTCCTTGTTATTAAAATCACTAGTTATATAGAAATAAACACATATTGCGAAATTATTTGACTGCCATTTTACTCTATTAATATGATCAAATTATTACGACTCTTTGTTTAATCAATAGGAAGAAATACGTACAAATAAAATTTACAACGGAATTTAAAACGCAAGTCGTGATTTATAACTTATTTGCTTAATGTTGAAAAGTTTCGAACAAGTATGACTGTCAGTATGAATGAAAAATATACAATAGAAAAGATGATAAAGCAAATTATAGTTCCAGCTAAGTTTTTTTTTCTGTCATGCATTAAATATAGATATATTCATGTTAGAAAACTTAAAATATATAAAAATATTTTGGAAGTACAATTTTTCATTCCTTAAGAGAGTTCTTCGTTACATACTCATAAAAATATCGCACTATATCTAGGTTTATGCGATTTATTTCGAATTATCATTAAGGAAAAAAGATCAAATCAGATTATGAATTTTTGCAGCAAAAAAAAATATTGAGCTAATTTACATGTAAGAAATATCAATTGCCGAAGAAAATGATTTTAGATAAAGAAACATAAGTCTGATACTCTATTTTTTTCGTAAAGGATTATTTCTTTTGATTAGTTAAGTATGTTTCCAATGTCATTTTTTTATATAACATAATGTACTTTTCAGCAAAGTGCTATCTTTAATTAATTATATTAATCTTTATTTTCCAATGAACATGTAGCCCTGTATACCTACTATTAGACCTGGCTAAAGTGTGGGAGGTAGTGAAGGACGCGACTCGGCATGATAATTTTTAATTATTTATTCAACACACTAATTATATCACAAACAAAATTCAATAAATCAAGTAGGGTGAGATGTTTCCCATATAAGAACAGGGATTTTGCTACGAGAGTCGCAAGTTCGGAGAACACTTCTAATCAGTTGATCCACCTGTTATGAATCGATCCCATTTGATTAACACTGTAGCCATGCGACCAATTGTCACTTAAATCTATTTTACAATTTAAGGCTTGAAGCGCGCTATCAATATAACTAATAACTGATCGGCTGATATTCCTTCTTACCGAAAGCTTTTTCTGGTATTTCAATCTTCAGGTAACATCGAATAATCATCTATTCTCCTCTATCTAGCAAGGAAACCTAAATTATATACATATAACAGACTTAATCTACATATTCTGGTTTCTTCTTCAGAAAAGGGTTGTTTATATTCAAAGCCCAAAGTTTTTCCAAGAATATGCGTATAGGTCCGTCACAAACTTATATTTTCTACTTTAGGTTACTTTAATCCATTGTTTAATTTTGAATTTAAATTTTATTTTTGATTACTTTTAAACTCTTAATTATTAAAATAATGATTCGTCAATTCGAATAGTATACTTTTCTTAAATTATTAGAGCAATCATACATATTTCTGTTATACATTGATTTAGAGAAAGAGTAGCGAATAAATAAAGGCTTGATCAATAAACAAGCTCGAATAACAGTCAATTCAGCATTTAATAAATTAGTTAATTTGTTCTGTTTCGCCCTTCAGGATGTAAAATTTCCCGATGTTTATTGAATCTGAGAATAATGTGTTCGCAGAAAATAACTAATAGTTTTCCAATAACAGACAAACACCGTTACAGAACCTCGGGAACAACTTAAAAAATATCTATATTAAGATTTCCAATAATTCTAACCACATGAGTAGAAATAAACCTCACAACCAATGAATATCCCTCGAAGGAAAATGCATCAAGAGAGCTTTGCTAATTTATTAATCAATTTAATTAACGAATCTGGCATAAAACATTGATGTATTTTTATTATGATTTGTGCTTTTTTGGTTTCAGGAAACTTTATTTTTTCCAATCTGTGAATAAAAGTAATTAAAACACTCAACTTGTTATTTAATAAAAATTCGTTTTATTGTTTTATTCAGCTATTTCTTTTATCTGCATCATTTTTTAAATACATTTGCTTGATTAAGATGATCAAAAAACTGATATTGTTATTTTCCCCGTATTTTAAGAAATGGAGAATAACTTAAATACTTTTCACACAACTGAAATTATCAGTTTTTTTTTTCCAATTTTTTCTTTGTAAAAAATTATTTTGTTGATTTAATTGCATCATTTTAATTGCTAAAAACTTAATAAAAAATATTTTTTTACAGTTTTGTATCATATGCCATCTTGTAAAGATTTTTAAAATCAGTATTATCTTTTGTTTTGATAATATATAAGTGTTTTTCCGTTTCTAACAAATTTTAAAATGTAAGACTTTAAAAATCAAATAAAGTATTTTCTAATTTATATTTGTTCTAATCAATTAAAGTGAATGTACTTTTATTTATCAAACTGTATTTTAAATAAAAATTGTATTAAGTAATTTTGTACTACGTGATTTCACTTTGATATTTTAAGTGACGCATAGTTTAGCGCAGTGGTCTTCAAACTATATCCCATTGAACCCCAGGGTACCACATGGAATATCCAGGCGTTCCACGACTCACAATGAAAGAAATTGAAAAAAATTATAAATGTGTATCATATATATATATATATATATATATATATATACAAAGTGGATGCTTGTTCTCATGGAGTGTGCACAACCGCAACTATCTTAAGATAATCTCAGTCAGTAAAAAACAAAAAAAAATATTCAAACATAATAACTTTATTTTCTAATACTTTTTTAGTCTTTATTATTTATATAATAAAATATATATAATAAAATATTGGGACGTTTATCTTTACGTAGACTGTGAATATTCTTTTATTTACAATTCCAGGGTCTACGAGATAATTTCTTACTCGTTTGTACAATTTACTCTAATACTAAACATTTTTGAATGGAAGATTCACATTTTTTTTATTTGCGGAAAAAACAATAACAATGAAGGAGATCAAACAGCTTAACAATATATCAACGGATTTGATGTTAAATTCTGGAGGCAAAAACAGCTGCTAAATTTTAGGTTGCAAATCCATGTTAAATATACTGGATATTTCTCAAAACTGTAAATATTTCTATACCATTCAGAAAAATGCACTTAAATGAAAAATATTTCTTAATGTGAGTGGCTACAAAAACAAAATATAAAATCAAATTAAATGCAGAATATGAAATGTAAATGCACAGAGCTTCAACATATCTAGATTTCAACAGTTTTGTAAAAAAGTACAAGCACGTATCCCAGTTACTAAATATAATTGTTTGAACTTTTTAAAATGCCAACAACGATTGAAAATAAAATAAAAGAGAACAATTATGGATAATCACAAAGTATGAACCTGAAATTGAAAATAGGGGGCTATTACATTTGTCTTCTGATACAAATGAATTTCCTAACATGGAATATAATTAATATTTGTTCGACTGATTAAAATTGTACCACGAGAATCACGATTCGCCATTCCAACGTTTTGATATGGGAAGCATTATCGTTTTAATGTTGTTTTATTATTATAATAAAGTAGAAAATTTTCACGGATTATGTTCATTTAGAAGATTCATTTAAAAAACACTACTGGATATTTTTATTGAATGTTCTTTCTTCACACCTTTCATTAAAAAAAAGTATATTCCTTGGATTTTCATTAGTATTATTATTTTATATGATATTCAGCTCGCAACATAGAGTAAGGTATTCTACTACCCTTAAATTTGAGGATTTGGTCAAAAATTCACAAAAAAATTTATGATTCTATTTTGTGGGCCAACTTATTAGTTCTATAAAATTACTTAGTTTTTATTTTTTATTCAGTAGAACAAAAGTTACAATTGTTTTAGTAAAATCAAATGATACTTCCGTTTGGTAACTGTCGACTGGAATTTTCATTCTGAAACCAAAACTGACAATTAATTCCGTTTCATTCCACTCTTTCAAAAAATATACTTTGAAGTAAGGTATATTATAATATTTTGTTTAAACGCTATAAAGAAGCCTCACTTATTTTTGTTTATAAAAGGGGATTTGAAATCTGGAAATTTCAGAACACACACATTTATTTATTTACTTCTTAAAGTTTGATATTACTCATAAGTTTTTTTATTCTAGTTTTTACAGAAAAATTTTCATTTTGATTTTCGTATTTGATAAAATTGCTTCTTAATTCTTCTTTAAATTTCTGCCATGGAACATGGACGAAATTTTTTGCAAAAGAAGCCAAAGTTGAATGGGAATTTTCGCACTGCTTAAAAGGGAGTTAGTAATGGGAATATTAGTTCAGAAAAATTGGGAAGCGAATTAAGTCATGCTTAATTTAATGTTGATTCCAGAACTCTTCCTGGTTGTAAGAGTTTTGATATCGAAATATTGATGCCAATATTCACTATTATTTCTTGTCCTGTTTGTTATAATTTGGAACTGTACTTGATTGAAGACTCAAGACTCAGTTTGCAGTGAAATTTGTGTCTCAAGTGTAAAAGCTGTTCATTCTCAAAAGAATTCAATTCTACAGGAAAGGTGAATAATTTAAATGCTATAAACCTTCTTCTCGTTTTTGGATTGAGTGAGTGAGTGAATATTAACGTCGCACAGTTTTAGCTATACGAGGGGTTTTGGATTGAGAGTAATTAGCAAAGGAATTTCAGATAGAAAGAAAATGCAGCTGGATAAGAAGAATACTCCTGCTGAATATTTCTTTTGCCTCAAAATGTGCATAGAGACAACATGGAATTTAGTTGCTGCATGCTGCGTCACAAGCTGCAAACAGTTCTACGTTGGAGTCAGCAAAATCCATTGCGGAATGTTGAAATGAGTGGGGCGTTAGTGTAGATGGTACATGGCAAAAACATGGCTACTCTTCACTGAATGGATGTGTTTCGACAATTTCTGTGGACTCTGGAAAAATATTAGACATTGAGTGCTGAGTGTTCAGTTAATACTTCCGAGTGTGTACAAAAACCGAAAAAAAACATCGGGACCCTTCAAAAAATGTAGAGTCACATTTTTGTAAGAATCAAAAAGGATCAGCATCTAATAAGGAAACTGTCGGTGCTTAAAAGATTTATGAAAGCTCCGAATCAAACCGTGGTCTTCGATATATGTCTTACTTTGGGGATGGGGATTCAAAGGCATTAATAAATGTGAAAGACATGTATGGTATTGATAGCGTAATCAAATATATGGGGAGTGCGTAGGGCATGAGAAAAAGAGAGTTGAATCTCGTTTACGAAAGCCGAAAAAATCTACAAAAGGTTTAGGTGGGAAAGGCAAAATCAAAGACAAATTCATTGACTCACTTCAAAATTATTTTGGAAGTGCAATTCGAAGTAATGTCGGCAATTTGTCTAAATTTCAGACTGTAGTCATTGCTGCATTTTTTATAGCTGCTCCACGGATAAATAACCCATTGGATCCAATACCCTTATGGATCCACTAAATGGTGCAAATACCAAAAGGCGAAGCAAGAAAGAAAGCTGCACAAACATAGAACAGCTGGCTTACCAATGGCTTACCAAAAGTATTAATATTAAGAAAAAAGTATCTCAAACATTAAAATGTGTTTTATACGAAATGTGTTTTTTTCAGAAAATGTTCAAGAGAACAAGGATTGCTGAAAATTTTTTAAAATATTTTACTGAAGTTTTTTGTGTATGTTCTGTGTCTAGTAGAATTATTTTGAACTTCAGATTTAAAAATCATTGCATTATTACAAATTTTGCAGTCCCTTATGTGATATAACCACTGTTTTTTTAATCAATTTCGTATATTAACTAAGATAAAGTGCTCTATTTTTTGTAAAAATTAAAATATCTCTTATTCTAAAGGTACCTTCAAACATGAAAAAGAAAGTAGTTGCTGTTGTGTGTTTCATTACGGGATACATTCGAAAGACGAGAGATAGATGAATAAAAACATGCAATACAAACACGAAAGAAAATATAGATTTTTATAACAAGCGATGATCACAGCATAGAAAAGAGGGGATGTTTTGCTTTCCATTCTAGACAGGAACCTATTTCAGGTAAAAGTTCAACATATTTTCCATGAAGATACATTCATACCTTATTCGGGATTCGAACCCCAGCCAACTCGATTACAAGCCGAGTGTCATAATTACCATACTAGGCAGGTGACAAAATAACATATCAAAATTGAAAAACTGAGGATTTTTTCATAAAAAATTTTGTACCTTATGTAATTTTTTTATAAACATATTCATAGTTTTTTCCCATTTAATATTGACATTTTGTTTCCCTTTTTTTGAATTTTTTTTAGGATTCCCTTCCAAATAAATCTAAAACTTACAAAGCCTCCCCATATCTTCATTTTTTTCAGATAAAAAGTTGTCGCAAGTAGTCGGATACCTTAATAGAATGGCCGAAAAATCCCAACACCAAAAAAAAAATTATTATAAAGTAATGAAATGTGTATAATGCAATTTTATAGTTAACATTTTTAATTGGTTCACTTTTTTAAGATCACAAGTTCAATTGAGCTAAGAAAAAGACATTTCAAGTGTGAAATGCTGTTACATTAATAGCCAGTGTAACTTCCATAATTTTGAATGCAAGTTTGCAAGCGTGAATTCACTGTGTTACACAGGTGTCGGATGTCACTTTGCGGTCTAGAATTCCATACTTGTTGTATTTGTTTCAATACTGGGGCAGTTGGTGCTGGCTGTGGATGATGCTGGAGTTGTTCGAGTTGGCTAAATTGGAGATAGGGCTGGTGATCTCATAGGTCAGAGTAACATAACAATACTCTATAGAGCACTTTGCGTTACAGTATTGAAGTGAGGGCTAGCGTTATCAGTTTGGAAATCTACTCCTTGAATGCTGTTCATGAATGAGAGTACTATAGGTTTAATTTTCAGACTGACGCAGAAATGAGTTGTCAGTGTGTTTGAGACAACCACGAGAGTATTCCTGTCATTATGAGAAATTGCACCCCAAACCATGACTTTAGGTGCACGTCCAGTGTATCTTGGTTACAGGCCGGTTGGAAGGCCGGCGTTCCCCTGTTTTCCTTCTGACCAACACATGGCCATCAATGAATCCAAGGCAGAATCTGCTTTCATCAGAATACACAACAGATATCTACTCTGACCTCCAGTGAGCTTTGGCTTGGCACTGCTGGTGCCACAAATAGCAATGGCTTGGAGTTAGTAGAATGCATGCTACAGGGTGTTTGGCTTGGAGCTCTTCGTGAAGCGACTGATTTTTAAGAATTCGTTGCGTCACTGTGGTACTACCTGCAGCTCAAATTTCTGTCGCAGACGCAGAACGATGTGCCACAGCCGTACGCCAAATACCGTGGTTTTCCTCTCAGGAGTGCCACGTAGCCGCCTTGAACCCAGTATTATTCAGACATTACATTCCTTTAACTACTGCGCCCAACAATCATGTGCAGTGGATACTTTCTGGCCAAGTCTTTCTGCAATATTGCGGAAAGAAAATCCACCTTCTCGTAGCCCCTTTACACAACCTCTTTCAAACTCGGTAAGCTGTTGATAATGACCCCTTTGTCTTTTTAAATTCATTCTAGGCTAGCATCAACTCAATACGTCATATTCCACAGACAAATAACTCTCATAAACTTTACAGCACATATTTATAGGAGCCCTGATTTTGAAGTTTTGAGTGGCTATACTAACGTAACACTTAAGCGCGAAATATCAATTGATGTACCTTTCAGATATATAATCACGCCTATCAAATATTTCGTTTATCTAACTATCTAACACTAGTCTTTCTTGGTGTTTCGAATTTTTCCCCGTCAGACTAATATTATCCATGGTAGGTTTTAAGTGTATAATCAACACATTTCACTTTAATTGATTGTTACTACTATCTTTTTTTCTCATTGGGTGCTCTTAAAGTCCGCATTAAAAAAAGCTGGAATTTAGAATTCTGATTAATGAATGAACATATTTCAAATTTTTAACTTCAATTCACTTAATGTATATAAAGTGCAAAATATTTATTTCAGTAATCACCAAATGTTAAATGCTTATTCTTTGTTTCATTCTGGATTTTGAATCTTGGAACTCAGAAAGGAAACTAGCTATCAGACTAAGAAATATTAGAATAAATTTAAATGTAGTTCGAAAGATATTTATGGAACTTAAGTAAATGACAAAATATATACCTCCTTCAGTAAATATTGTATTCAGTAAACATTGTAATTTGTTTACTTGAAGTAAGTTTTTATCTACCAATAAACCTACCCTAGATAAATCTGTGAATTTCAGCAGGCATTACCTGGAGTGAAAATTAAATTTTTTTTAGTATTACTTCTACTACCTCCGCTTATTTTTCTTATATTTGAGCGCCTAGTTTTGAAAGGAAAAACAACATTTCTAAATTCAAATATTTGATATGCTATAAACTGCTCATATTAAAAAGTTCTTTTTACGCAACAAATGTATCTCAGGCTTTATCTTTCTGATTTTTTTTTTGGCCTTTTTGAGCAAATATTTTTAAAGAATCTTATCAAATACACCTTTAACAACTTTTTTGTTTACTAAAGGTTTTCTTACAATTTTTCAAATAAACGAAACATGTTATACAGAAAATACTATATGTTAAATCAAGTTTTATTTTTTTAAAAAAGAAATGATTTCTGCGTCTCATTTTTCAACTAATTAAATCCTAGAATTAAACAAAAGCCGTATTGGGACATCAAACTTGAAATGATAACGATGAATTACTCTTCAAAATACATTTTTAATAAACAAAACCATTACCTTCTTTTCTAAAAAAATGGCAATAATTTTGATTATTTAGTTTGTAATCGCATTTATTAAGTATTCGATTTGTAAATAATTTTGTATACTATATAGGTTTTTTAAGGTATCCGAACACGTTCGGAGTACTTTTTAACAAAATAGCATACTAAAACATTATAAATGCTCTTTTAGGACTTAATACCAATACATATTACTATTAAACTATCAAAATTTAAAATAAATTACCTGAATTTTACAAAAATCACAATTATAAGTGAAATTTTAGCAATATTTTTGAAAAACTTGAAAGCAGTTAGAGAAAAAAGTAATAAACATATATTAGTAAAAGTATTACTAAAACAAATTAGATGCATTTATCTAGAAAATGTACAAACATTTTAATTTTTTATTAAAATTTGAAAATTTTTAGAGTTTATTGAGTAAACATTATAAGAAATGTTACATTTTTTATATGAGACCATTATTTAAATAACAAGCTATAACTGAAAAAGTATTCATATAATAAGAAATATTTTAGTACATTCTCTAGAAAATAACATAAATATCAGGTTCAAAGGTTTTATAGAAATACATTCGTAATATTTTGATTTATCAGACTCGCCATGATAGATTTTGAGCAATTTATAAATGCCCACTTCTGGTAGATCAAAACCCCACTTCCGGTTTTTCTAAATTTATAAAATTGATTGTAACTTGGCCTCTAGGTAGTGCAGAAATAAAACAAAGTATGTTTCGTAAAATCAAAAGATAGCTCTATTCAATAAAATAAAAAACAAAAATATCTGTCTTGACTGAATTTGGTCATTTTCAACGTGTTCGGATACCTTAAACAATTTAAAATAATCAAAGTAGATAAAATTGATACCTGTATGTAAGTTTTGTAACTGTAAATGAGAGTCTTTTTACTAACAGTTTAATAATGCATGACAAATATACATATGAAGTTTTGCTTGAAACTGTCAGACATAAAAGGATTTGTAGTGAACTATATAATACAAACTTTTTAAATATTTATATACGTACGACAAGTATTTCGATTTGTTGGCATCGATATTCGTAAGAATATTTTATCAATAAAATATGGATCAAAAATTTAGAACTTAACGTATTAAATCACAATTAGAAAAAATTTAATGAACATATATTATGTGTAATGTGTGAATATTTAAATTACTTTCGGTATACACATCATCCAATTCTTAAAAGAAACGAACAAATAAAAATTGTTGTATAGTTAGGTAATTTTTTTTTTATTTTACAACATATTTTCCCTGTCAGAAGCAATTGCGAAATTTTGTGAGTATTCAACTCTTCCTGAATTTATAGAAAAGTATGGGACTGAAATTTATGTGTGATATAACGCAAGTGATGGCAATTACGTCACCTGCCAAACTGATCATTTCCATCAAGCGAGATGCAATTTAGCTCTTAACAATTCCACTCGTAGTTTTCGCTCTGTGCATCAATATTTATGCAACCATGGGTTCCCGATAAACACTCGAAAACGATCATGGACCATTTATTCCGTCAATAAAATTCTCTGTGGGTGATTTTCAACCTGTAATGAAATATTTCTGGTCTATTAGAACGTTTTACTGGTTGATAGCGTATTAATTCATTCTTATCATATCTGAGCATCAGGAATCATTTGATCTTATCAAGTAAATGCGCGGTGTAATTTCTGTGATTGATTTATAATGAGCTCCTTATTTATTTATGTAATAGCGTAGTATTTCAAAAACAGTATGATTCGAATTTGAGAGACCTTGTGGAAAATGTGGATAAGTGCTCAATTTTTCAATACTTTTTTTTATTTTCTTTACTGAAGATAATCGAGTTTTCGATTCGTACAAGTCGCTAGCATGAACATAAAATTGACTATCTTTTTTGTGATTAATAATGCAAGGTGCGTGGATGAGTGTTTATTTACATTATAATATAAGGCGAGGGCTATTGGCAATGGGCCGTGTGATTTTGATCCTCATGATACAAGGATGTTACCTGAGCTGGCATACCCTTTCCAAGCTAAGACTTTGAGCTTCAACATTATTTAGCATGCGTAAGCCCCTCTTCGTGACGAGTTTTTAGTGGCATTTGCACTCAAACTCATGACAAGTTATCCACAAATCTGTGATCATAACCACTAAGCTATTTGGACCGTATTTATTATTGTTGGAAATACTGGATTATATATATTTAAATTTCATTTCATTCTCCCCTATACCAATATTTATATGCCACACTGTTTCATTTCAATCTTCTTTTAATTTCCATTCAGGTTTTATCTGGTTCTTGATCTAGGGTTTGCAGCCCCGAGATTAAAATAACTAATACCGGGATTTGATTTTTGACTAAATTATGTTTTGAAATTTTTTTCAAAGCATATTGCGAATCTGGTATTACAATTATTGGATCTTATTTACTTATTTCGTACTGCATATATGTTTAATGACAGTTTTCTTATGTATTGAACCTTGAAGGGTTCGAGACGGGCGTGTATGTTAAACCGTGCAATTTGATATGTTTTCTCTTATTTCCTTCTGTAACTTTCTTCCCATCACGAGTGGGGTCAGAAAACGAGCATTTCTTCCACCCACAGGATGTTCAATGTCAGCTAACTTGAAAGGGGCAGAGGCAATTAGAATTTTTAGAAGATATCGAGCTACAACAGATGTTTTATTTTACTCTACTAAATCTGCTCTAATTTTCGGTTCTTCACTTCCGAAACTAGAATTTCGCAACATTAATTTCTATTCCTCAGTAATAAGAAAATGTGACTCATTTGTTTGATGTGTGTTATAATAAATTTCTATTTTCTTTCCTGAATCATCAATCAGGAATCATTTTTCTGAATTATCAATTTAAGTCAATATAAAAGATGTGTTTTTTAAATTTCTCTCTCTCGTTTTTATGTATCAAGAGATAAATTTTAGAGTAATAGTATTTTGTTATTATAAGTAAATTCTTATAAGCTGTTATTGCTGTTTGGAGCATCGAAAAGGTATTTCTTCAAAATTCTTTCTCAATATTTAAATTTTGTGAATTAACTCATTTATAAGTTAATTATCCAATGTTTTCTTCTTTTTTTAATATGCAGAGATATAAATGAAGTAATATTATTTTTTTATCATTATAAATATATTTTTAAATTAGATTGCATGTAATAATATTTAAATGATGTTAAAAATATTTCGAAAAGATATTTTTTGAGGAAGCTAAGAAACAGAATTGTATTGGACTGTGGAATATACAATGTATTTATTATTATTATTTAAAAAAATGAAGACTGTTTTTTGAGAATTTTTATTACAGTTAATTTTAGTGTTATTATGATTAATTTCTAGTGTTATATGTCAATAAGATTTAAAAAAAGGAAAGTATATATTTTTTCTATGGGTGTTGTATAAAAGGAACAAATTTTTTTGATTAAAATTTATGTAAATCCATTCTATCATTTATACGTGCTGTGTACAAATGTATGTGAGATTGTCGGAAAAAAGGTTCAGTTCAGACTTCATAATTTTAATTTTGATAAATCTACTTCCTTGGAATGGCTTACCATGCAGTTATCAATTCTAAATATAATAAACATAAGAAAATTATGTTTCAATGAAAATAAAAATAGGAGCTTTTTATTCTGTTTTAAATTTACAATAAGATTTTGGAAAATCTGAAACATATCGAATTTTAATTCAAATGGGTCAATTTTTAATGAATTCAAATTTTACTATTTTTAGTGAATTAGTATTATGTACTTTTCTTTTATTTATTTTTTATAATGAATTAAGTTCTGTTTTGATTTGTTTCAATAAATAATAACATTAAAGCAATTTTTTAATTATGTTTTCAGATTTATTTTGTAATTTCAACCATTCTAATGGGCAAATATTTTTCATAAATAGTTTAGTTCTAATCCCAGGATTTGGATAATGTAATCCCGAAATCCCACGACTGAAGATATAGCATGGGATTTCAAACACTATCTTGGACCATACTCCTGAATTAACTTTTTAAAGCTTAAAATGTTCATTTTTTAAAATTAAATTTAAGATAATAGATGTGTGATATTTAGAACGATATATTTGAATGTTTTTTTGGAGCAATTTCTTGATCAGTCAATCGGAATTTTGGGAATATATCCCTGATTCAGTTTTGAAGCAATATTTACTCCCTAGATAAGAACTTCGTGCATGATATTGATAACGATCATCCTGATCTTGATGCGCGTTTTAGATGGTAAAGTACAACTTTTCGATTCTCAAATGATGGTTGAGTTCCTTTGTTACTCCTTATTAAATAATCAATACCTCTTTGTGAACCACGTATTTGCTAATTTTGTTGAATATTATAAATTTCAACCATGGTTCAAGTAAAAAGTGTGATTCGTGATTTAAATAATTTTATTTGAGTAGGTGTCTCACTCACTGTAATCTACAGACAAGGTTTGGGTGAAGGACATCATAATTGTGTGACAACTAGTATTAATACTCTTATTTACTCCTTATTTGAATGAATATAATTTACTTGAGTGAATTGAATGCAAGCTCTTTGGATAGAAATTTTTAATCATGGTTGACACTCTCCCTCTCTCTCTCTTTCTTTTTTAAAAAATTCACGCTTCTACTATATCATGTCTGATGAGGACCTTAAGGTTTAGTTGAGCTTAATGAGAAACCGTTTCCGTTACTTCGTAAAAGTGGTTTTTTGTTGAACGAGATTGCAAAACTTTTCCGCTGCATACCGATGGTAACAGAACTCATGGCAAAGATCAATAGCCTATCATAACAGTAGAAAACGAAAGGAAGTAATGCAACGTAAACATTATAAATTAAATAGAACGAGAATTTGAACATTATTCAATAAAGAAATAATTCCTTCAGAAATTTTTCCAATGAAAATTTTTGCTTTATTACTTTAATTCACTTCATTTACTTGAAATAGTCCACATAAAACCGAGAACATCCTATATATATATTCAATAATTCCCTCTAATATCATTTTTAGTGAATTTAATTATGTATTCCAATCTCTTAGGACTCTCATTTAATTATTTTAAATGGCCTGCTCGCATATTCGGGATTTTAATTGTATTCGAATAGTAAAATTGCTTCAGAAACCTAATGGGTGCAAGTTTTTGATCAACCATAACTTATGTTGAAAAAGTCGCGAGAACTTCAAAGCCCTACATAAAAAGTCTTTTTGTTTCTTTGTCTGTTTGTTTTCAACATGTATGCGTCGCTGCCTGCTTTTTGCTTTGTCATTTGTGTCTATGTGTGTGTTCGTCCCTATTAATCATGACGTCCAAATACTGTTATCCATTCACGTTTATATGTGTAGGTGGCCATGAATAAAAAAATGAACATTAAATTCTGCAGAGGTTTCAGGAAACTGTTTATCAACAATCCAAAAAATACACTAGCACCGACTACCTGTACACACACACACACACAGGGTGTTGCCGAATTCGACCGACAAACTCATATGGGTGATAGTAGGCAGCATGGAGACAGGGCGTTGATATCTATAAAGGGGTCTGGTTGCAAGAAACCATTTGGGCCCTAAATATCTTGTAAAGTAAAAAAAAAAATACAAACACGAATACATATATTACCTAAGCACGTTTATTTACAGCGTTGTGTTGTTTCGGCTAATATGTTAATTTTATCAGAAAAACTACAAAATTTTTTGCAATTCCTTTTTTATTCTTAATATAGGAAGTACATTTAAGTGTTCTGCACGCATGCAAGGCCGGGTATTATTAATATTAATTTGCTGAAAAATTGCTCAGCACTTTCTATAGTATCTGGCAACGTCAAGAAAATTTTAACACAGTTAATAAATTATAAACATTAACATGGTTAATAACTCATTATAATCATTATTTAGTACGTATTGCAATATATCTTGTTCACTATTTAAGTGTCTTTTATTCAAAATCTAATCATGTTGCCAACTAATTTTGTGGATTAGGATTTCTTCTACATCTTTGTTGTAAAACTTTACAAATCTTTGGAACATTTTTCTAGTTTATGTTTTTATATCAGTGGTGAATCTAAAATCATAAGTAATATTTGGTATATTTTTAAATCTATTTCTACAAAAACGGTAGAACAACGTTGTTAAAGAAATAACATCTAAGTTCCTCTACCGGTTTCTTATAACTTGGGTTTCTACCATTTTAAGAAAATATATATATATATTTTATTTTTTAATTCATTTTTCAGGAAAATACTGTACAGTACGTGCTAGCACTTTTGCTTACACCCTCGAAAAATTATAAACCAAAACAATTATATAACTCTAGAAAAGTTATTATTGCTTACAAATTATTTAAAAACACAACATATTTTTTAAGATAGTTCAGCATCTCAAAACGTTATTATAGAGTGAGATACAGTATTGATCTTTTAATATGGAAAATAGCGATTTCTGCTTATCTTTTAGAATTAACAAAGGTGTGTTATATACAAGTAACGGTGAATAATTAAATATTATTTCAAATATCATTAATTTACTGTCCTATATTAAGGCGATATGTGAGCATTCCATATTTTATTGTAATTATTTACTGAAGCCTATGAGAACCTCTGAAATAAGTTCTTAATTTCATTTTACATGGCTTACAAGAATGCGGAAGGTAACTCAATGTTTACTATAGGAAAATAGTATCTGTTTCGCTTGTTTTTACACGGTATTTTTGGCAACATACCAAACATATAATAATGAAAAGTTGAATGTATTATGAAATCTATTATACATTATAAATAAATACTACTAATAAAAGAATATTACCCTTACAATCCAAATGAGTCTGACTCGATCTCTGTTGTTAAAAGATGCAATTTTTGATAAATTCTTTGCAATATTTATCTTTATTTTTCTTAATTTTACGTTTCAAAGTGCCACTATAGTGTGATCTCTCTTCACTCATTTTCAATAGTTCACCGGGCAAAAAAATTAATCCATTCAAAGAAATTATCAGAGCAAAATGAAACAAACTTTAAAATATGTCATTGTAACCTGTTAGAAGCACTACTAACGGAAAGTGCCGTATTTTGCACAGAGGATTGTGCACCACAGGATGCAGTTTCCCCGGACAGAAACAGTCTTCTGTTCGGTATACACATAGGATTTCTGGCGTTTATGGTCCTATCTTTCTCAGAAGGGGAAACAGCTTTCAAACCCTTGCTAATCATGAATGCAATTGTGATCCTTTAGATGTAACAGAAATACAAAAGGAACCGAAATAAAAAATATAATCTATTATTTTCTTTCAATAAACCACCACTGGACAAAGTTCCGACAAGGATCAGTCCTTCTTGTAGTATTTAAGATTTATATTTTTTTTACAGTCAATCAATCAATACAGACCAAAATATGTTGTTTATTTACAAGAAAATGCCATTTAGAGCTGATTTTTTCCATTCTAAATGTTATCTGTATTTTACTTCAAACGATCTTTCTGGCGTACCACTTTTTCCAAAAAGAATTTTTTTTAAAAACCTGTCTAAGTCTGTACCACTTATTGTCTTATTATTTTGATAAAAACAATAAAGATTTTAAATATTTATAATTGGGGGAACAGAAGTGTAGAATTGCCAAGGAAAATTTTAAGCGTTTAAAGCCAGTGACAGGCGGTTTTCTGAACATAAAAAGGAGCTCTATTAACAAGACTATGGATAACATTTTATAATTTTTGTTTATGTAAATCCGGGGCCCATGAAGCCAAGGGGGCACTTATCATTGATACGGCTGATACAGTGGTACATACGCCCCTGATCAGTGGGAATGTTGTTAAATAATTTTCCTCAGAATTTCAAACCAATTATAATTATATGGCTCATTTTGCGGTATTGCGAACCGAAGAAGTCCGCATGATTTCAAGAATTAGTTTGCAGATTGTTAAAATACAGAGATCTGCAGTAACAATACTTGCAATAAAAAGCACATTTTGTACGATAGGAATATTATCAAGTTTTGAAGCGCAATAGTACATTTTAGTTTTTAATCATGCTGGAGCCCCTTCAAATCACGAGGCCCAGGTGCATAACATCCCCCGCACCCCCTGATATCCGGCCCTGCATGGAGACGACAAATCAAAGTAGAGCCTGAGGTCGCAAAGCAAATATAGTCGGTGAAAAACGTGATAATAGTAACCGTCCGGAGGATGGTAAACCAGAAGACGGAAGTGGTGAAGCGAATGCACGGATTTGGAACGCCGTGGAAGGAGCCAATAAGCGTCTTTCCTATTTCTCCCGGAGTTGCAGAAGGGAGCACCGGCCACTTCGCATTAGAACGTGTGGTTCATAATTGATGTTGACCAGCATATTTTTCGATTGTGGTTCAGAAGGACCTTCATGCTGCATATCCCAGAAAGTGGATTGAACGCGAGGGACGTGTTGTTTGACCTCCAATCTCTTAGATTTCTTTTTCTGAGACCTTCTGAAAGCACTTGTGTATGAGAAACCGGTGGTGGCTACGGTGGATGATCTCACGTCAATGGTGGCTCTCGCTTCAGCTGACATCGGCAGCACACCGGATTTGTTTGAACATATTCTACAATCCTTTGGCTGGTGGAATCGACTGATAATGCAATGCATGAGCAGAATATTTTAAATTATACTTTCAAATTCAAGTTTAAGAAACTATTCTGTATCGAAGCATTTTGTACACCTGATAAAAAATTTTATTTTGTAAATCTGAGCTAATAATTTCATCTAGAGACGAAGAGGAATGTTTCGGATCTATAAAGATACGCTTTGGTAACAACAACATGAAAACAACCGTTCTCTTCATATTGTTCTTTTTGAATAAAATATTTTAGAAATGATTGCTCATTCCTCCGAATTCAGCGTATATAAGCCTTTGTAACGTGATATAATGTTTCATGTACTTCTTTTTTCCTTTTTAAGGAGTTTTGTTCTTACAATTCATTTTCATCGATCGCCTACAGCTCTTTTTCATGCATGAGAAATACTCAGTGTAATCATGTTTCAATCAGTGGGATGGAGAAGTACTCGAATCTCTATATCCATTGCATATTTATGTACATGCATTTCGAATCCCTCCGTTTCGAACTTTATTTCGAACTCCATTTCTTTTATTGTAAATCCTCAGTTGTCGCTTGGGAAGTTTTTTTTATTATTTTCGTATTTATTTTTTCATTGGTACATTCATTTTAGTTTATCATCTCCATGTCTACTGTGAAAGATAGCATACCATGTATCAGATTTATAATACGTATATGTATCCAAAACAATATCCTTACGTTTTGAAGAGAAATTATTATGATACTGTATTTTTTGTTTGTTTTTATGATGCACATTGATAGTTGAAAATATCAATCCTTAAAATAAAATCCTTTTTTGTTGCTTCATAAAAGAATTCTCAAAATATGGGAATTAATTTTGTTTTAACGTTGCTTTAAAGCACCAGAAGAAATGTTGGTTACCCACCAGCTCATTTTGAGCGACAGTCAAGTGCTAAGGAAGTTATCTCTAAGCTTCTACCTCATTCTGGTATCAGTCCTTCCTCCATTATTACAAGTGTTAAATATTTGATGATATAAATATCCTGTCTATTGACCGTTTTAAAAACTATTATGTAAGCATTTGGTCATTTTGTATTGAGGAGATGATCATGCGATGTTTGTTGGAGTAACAACTCCTCTCGTAGGAAATAAGGTTACTAACTCTAATGTCTGCTTCCTCACTTGACTACGTCTGAAAATTGCAAAATATGTTACACTCAGTTTTCGTTCAGCTTAATTAATAACCAAAAAGTGAATCAGTTTTAACAATTGAATCATTATACTTCTAGGAAAAATTAAATTATGCACTATACTCGGCACTTTTTATTAAAGTAAGTAGAATGATGTTCCGAAGAACAGATGTTTTCTTTGCTTGACCATTATTTGAGATTGCAATGTCCGATAAGTGAAATATTTTTGTTTGCTTATTTGTTCTAGTTGATTAAAATGTTTACATTGAAAATCATATATCATTCCATCAAAACAATGTATTTTTTTTAAATAAAATTCATACATCAATGAAGGCTATTGCTTTAAATTTCCTAGTATTTGTCAAACTCTCATCCATTAGCAATGCAGTTTTGTAAAAAGTCTCAACAATAGTAATTGTGTAAAAGTTGCAGTTATGCTAAGAGAGGGCTATAAATATTTATGCTCTAAGGTTACGTGGAATTTGCTCCGTTTTTTAAATTAGATACCGTGAATTGCATTGTGGGCATTATGATAAAAATATTCAAATAAATTTACAAAATGTTATTATATATTATGCACATGAAAAGGATGAAGAAAAATTCAAATTGATATTGAAACAAAGTATCGCCTGATAGGGCGTGAAACAATGTAGATATGTATTCTTCCCTATCTTATCCGAATAACATACCAGAAGCAAGTAAATATTTGTACTGTAGATCTTTGCAATAAGCTGTTTATCCTCTTGCATCGGTTCTTCCTCGTCAAGGATCGATATGCTGCCTCATCAATGGAAGCAAAGAAGTTTCGTCACATGTAGATTCTGCACTACGTAAATGATATTATTGACATCCAATGCTCATACAATAAATGACGACAACGAAACTTGATCGTTAGTGAGGTCCATGATATTTTTTGCTGCGGAATTTCTATATGGGAATTATAAGATATATTTCTCGAATTATATCTTATATACGTTTGTTTCTATATATATTCATGTTACTTTTTCTCAATGGTCTCGATATCCGAGTTATGATATTCCATCTGTAAGGTAAAGATATTTTCATAATGATCAAATAGGCACGTTGTGGAGAATAGGAGATCGGGATAGTAGAAACCTTCTTAATATGACCCCGGATCAAAGAGCAAGATCAAAATTTGACTTTGAAGATGTTTTCCTCAAATACAACTTACTTGCATGGTTCTCAAGAGTAAATATAGTCATGGGTTTAATGACTAGGAAATTTCTGGTTTAACCAAAATTAATGTTCTGTTTTAAACAGGCACTTTTCCCTCGGTATTTTGAGTTCTGTGGTGTTTATTTCTAAAGAAATTATGTAGGTTTTAAAATATATTAGTGGAGTGTAAGTAAGATTATTGAGATATAAGAAAAGATGCCCTCTTTGTTTCGCTTGACAATATTCGAAACTATGAGATTGACTCTTGTGGAATGTTTCTTTTTTTAAATTTTATAATGAGGATATTAATAAAATAAGCAGATGCTTCTCGGACGTCACTATTGCAGAAACTCATAGAAGATTTGAAACATTTTAATAGTGGTTGAAACATGTAAATGAAATTTGTTAGCTCGTTCGTTAATATTTGTTTAAATATGATTAGTTGTGACAGATATTGTCAACATTAAAGAATCAGATAAATTGTCGGAAATGGAAGAGCAATTTATAAATTTATTATTGTAATTTTAGTATATTTGTTATTTAAAAGTTTGCAAATATTTTTGTTGAAACTTGCAGTATTATTTCATGAATGAAAGTGGAATATATTTATTTACATTTGCGAAAAAGCTACTAATTTTTTTTTAGCATCAAATTGATTATTTCCCGCGAAACTTGAGTTTTAAACTCGGGCCTTAAAATTCTAAGACGTCTGCAGCTAAGTTGTTTATATTTTTTTCGAAAAATTAAGCGATGAATTATGATTTCTATATGGAGTATTTAAGAAAATATCATGATACCCTTCGCGCCATTTATATACAATTTTGAAGAGTAAAAAAAATATGCAAGTTCATCACAATATACGTGTTTTTAACATATTATAAATATGTGTAATTTACTTGGTGTTTTTGAAAATTAGTGTTCATAAATGATTACATCCTTAAGCAATTACGAACATTAATGTTCATAATTAATTAGTTCTTGTGTGCATACTTAATGTACTCCCAGCCTTTTAGTGCAGCTTTATAGTATTTTATATTAATTAGAATACTCAGTGTAGTATTGCTATTTTTGAATAATTTTAATTTTTGAAAAAAAATAAACATAGTACGCAAAAAAAAAAAACGATTTTAACCACCGAGATGATATATATATATATGTGTGTGTGTGTGTGTGTACTAGTGACCATTTGGATTTTAAAACTACAACACCAGGAAGGAAAGGAGCACAATTTACTTGTTCTTTGTATATAACATATTCGAAGAACTATTAATTAAATTTTTAGAGAAATAGGATAATTAATTTTAATGTCGTAAGATTAGTAAACATATCTGTGATCCCTTCAACGAAAAGTCCGCTAACGAGATTAGGTTTCGAGTGTTCGGATGACGAATACGTACAAGTATTTAAAAGCTGAAGGAAATGCATGTGAAACTTCATCAACCATTGTAACTGGAGAGCGATGACAGCCCATTCTCCAAGACCACATTTAGTTTATGGATGGCACATGAGAAAATCGTACTGTAACCAGTATATTAAGATAGGTAAGAATCTAATGAACAATATTCGATCTTTCGTTATCTTGCAGGAAGATGAATTCTCTGAGGTCTAAAAAAGAGGACACACTAGCGGGTTCGCACCTTATGGGCATTGATCATGCATCTGATTATGTTTCAGAGTAACAATTAAAAACTGCTGCAACTACAACCTTTTGCATATCTTCCAAATTGCCAAAATTGCTTCAAATTGCAATTATATAATAGTTTTGCATTTTATTTATCAATTTGTCCGCCAATTTTTCCTTTTCCCCAAGTCTTATTGTGTTCTTTTTCAATTTCCGCAGACTTTCCCTAGGCCTCTTTTGCACATGTCCAATGAATTCTAACTTTGTAACTGAGTCTTTACAGTATATGCTTTTCACGGCTTCGTGGACGTGATAGCCAAGTGGTGAAGGTATCGGACACGTGGCTGGCGTGTCATGAATTCGAGCCCAGTACCACTGAAGATCTGCTGTGTAGGGGAGTGATGCCCCCCGTGTAATCTGTCGAGATTTCAAACGTCCTACCGTTGGCGTGGTGTGGTAGTTAGGAGTGGGAAGTGCCAACTCAGGCGTCGTCCTCGTCACTTGACCGTGGTTCAAAATTACGAGGTGTGTCACCAAAAGCCCTCGTGTAGCTGAAAAATGTGATGATAAAATTCATTGACTCACTCCAGTCAAGTGGTCATCCTGGCACGAAACCCCCGTGTCTAGTTCTCAAGCTTGATACTCATTTATCAACCCACTGAACTGATGTAATGCTGAATCAACCTTTCCCAGCCCGGGATTCGAGTCCCAGAGTTGTGGTGTGGAAGCGTGATGGCGCGATGCACTACCATTCAACTACTGGGGGCTTTTATTTTTCATGATGGTATTGAGCCCTCCAAAAGCATGCCGTGAAAAGTTATTTCCTTATCATTTAATCAGAACTTTATCTCCTTTTTACAGCCACATTCTCACATTTCAAAATAAGATGATACAGTACTGCCCTATCCAATCATTCTGACTATTCACGATATTCTTTGACGGACATCATATGACTTTCAAAATTTCCGGTTTAAAGATCTACAAAAGCAGAAATCTCCTGAAGGAAAAATGAACATATCTGTGTACTTCCCAATGTTCGCATGTGTTTGTCTTGCAACTTCATTTAATGTGTTAAATCAAATAACTGTGCTAGTAAAAAAGCAAAATATGTCCTGATCCAATCAATGACTACGTCCAAAAATATATCCCAGTAAACATATTTTACTTCTCATGAAATAATCACTTGCACTTATACATATATGCTGAAATCACAAAGTATTTTACTTCTCGAAGCTAATGTACCAAAATCTAGCTTCCAATTTTCAATAATAATAATAGATATTCTTAAAACAATTTTTTAGTAACCATCAAATAAAAGAAGGGAGAGATCTTAAAATATTTAATTTCATTTTTATTTTCTCGTTGACTTTCAGTTCTTTTCTTGAGTTAATTATCTTCCGTTTCTTTCTTACACTGTTTTTTAATATATTTATTTTTTTGAAAGAAAAATAAAAGATATATTATATTTAAAAATATATCTTGGGTCTTTTTGGTGTTCTACCTTGTGCTTGAAATTCGAAATCTGTTTCTTGTAACAGGTGCAATTAATAGAAAAATTTATGAGAACATTTTCTGTTCTTCAAAACATATATTAACTACAAATATTGAGAAACGCGACTATTGGTTTAAATGTAAATATAATATTAATTGCATATTTTTTTCAGGTCTTTAAATGAAAATAAATTATAAAAAATCTAAGCATGGTTAATTTTAAAATATATATTTAATTACATTAGAGCAAAGAGAAGACGCTGCATTGATGTTACATTTAAGGACAATGATTAGAGTTTTAATTGTTTATTAGGATAACTAAGATATAACCTTACTTTTGTACAATAAGGGTCTCCTTAAAGTACTTTAACATCTTTAAAAAGTTTAACAGATAAAATGACTATATAACTAGTAGTTTTTTAGGGAGTTTCTCAATCAAATTATTGTTATCTACAAGGCTGATTACATTGCAGGCAAAAAAAAATTATAACAATTACAAGGATTTCCATTCATTTTTAAGACACTTTGTTTTTGTAACAACATGAATATAACAATATTTTAATGCTATGTTAATTATTATAGCTTCGAGTTTAATTGTGGCTTCATTATAGCGTATCAGGAGAATATAAGCACAATTTGTAACATAATATCTCATTAAAAGCAGTGTTTCTCAAACTTTCTGCAACCCAATTTTCAGTCATAGTTTTCGTTGCACCCCCTTCCTCACAATAATGATGTACTGAATTCATTAATAATGTACTATGTGGATAAAGCTGCAATGCGACTTTAATTATAAACCGTACAAATTATAATAAGTATTAAATTCTGTATGTAATTTTATGACATGCCCTTAGGGTCATTAGTAATTACAAAACTTATTCTTAATTTATTACTGTTAAATTAATTATGAAACACACACACCCATTGTGAACTACTGATACATTTATAAAATGTATTATATCAGTGTTAGTGTGTATTTTTTTATTATGTCAGAATGTATTTTGTTTCGCTTCCTTTCAGTAAACTATTTTTTTTAAATAATCTTTTTATTTCGAATTTCCCTTCGATATACCCTTATAGGATTATCACGCCCCTTCTAGGGACGCGTGCCCCACAGTTTGAGATACACTGCATTAAAAGTAATTACAAAGTAGTGAAATTGGAATTTATATTTATGGAATAAAAATATTCATTCTATATATACATATAGAATCTCTTAAATTTACATAAAATACTTTATAGCACATTTTTCAGTATCTTTATTTGTTGCATAAAATCTTCTTGAAGGTTTCTTACATAATGTTTCCATTTTTTATTAATAGTTGCTCCAATTTGTGCTCCAAACCAAAAGACAGCATATGGTATTGCGAAACATGAAGAGGCCAATGTGAGTTGCGCCGTTGAGTCGGATCCTCCTGAAGTTGCGTTTCGCTGGTCTTTCAACAATACTGTATCTGAAACTGTTGACATTTTGTCCTACAGTAGTGACGGGGCATCTAGGAGTGTGGCAAGGTATATACCCAGAACGAAGTTGGATTATGGAGCACTCTATTGCTTTGCCAAGAACGCCGTGGGGATAATGAAGGAACCTTGCATCTTCATCATTATTCCTACAGGTAAGATAAATGTTTTTCTAACTATATAGTGATGTATGTTGTACCAATTATGATATTTATGAGGCAAACAATAATCTAAAAGTATTTCAAAATTTGTAAATATTTTGTAGGTCAGCATTTTATAATGGTTAATTAATTAATAATATTTCAACATAGTCTGAAAAAGCTAGCATAAGGAATTTCTAAAACAAATATTTTCCCCTTTTATTTGAATCCATTGGGTCATTTCTCATATATTTGCTTTTATTAAAATTCTCGGTCTTAGAGCCCATACTTTATCAAAAGAAGGTTAATATTTTTACCTTATATGACATAGAACTAAAAAAAGAATTTTATTTTTGTAATTTCTTAATGCATTTATAAAGAAATATATTTACATAAATTTAAGTGGGGTATATTTCTTTTCTTATGAATGTTGTATTTTTAAAAGCAAATTTGCAATGAACTACTGAAATATATTAGATAAGCTTTTGAGTATTTATAAATTTTGATTCAGGTAGGTTATCATCTGATTTCTTATTTGAATCTAAAGATAATATAATATAATCAACTGAATATTCTTATCTTAATAAATATTAATCTGGACTGTAGGTGTATCAGATTTAACTATTTTATAAAAGAAATTACACCTTGTTTAGTTTATATCATTTACCTCCTTTAAAAACATTCAGATGTTTTTGCTCGATTTTTAGTAAAGTAAGTTGTCATGAAAATTTCAAATATTTCTGTTCACTTACAAATATTGATTATCTCTCAAAAACATCACGCTTGTCTATCCAATTTATTATTAGGAAAATGCACGAATTCGTATCGATCGATTTCTCCTGAAAATCTCACATGCACACACTTGATTCTTCCAGGTAAACAAATAAAACACAATAATTTATTTTACAGTTAAATATTCCATTTGTCCTTACTTTTCTATTACATACAAAATTTCTTCATTTTTCAATCACATTGGATAATAATTATCTCCAGTCTTATTCAATGACTTAAATAAGAATTTATATTCAGAGGAAACAAAATATAGTTTACGAAAATTATTCGTCATACACTTCGTGATCAAATCTAATTAGTGCCGTAAATATACAAGAAATACAATTCGAAGCACAAGAATTAGTAGCAGCAGGTATTAAAAAAAGATCCATTTGAATATATATCATTCACATGGCATCACGTAACGAAAAAATAATGGAAATCTATACATTTTTTTTATAAAATTACATTTCATTAACTCAGATGGAGTAAGAACAAAAATAGCTAAGAGTTACATCCAGTTCTTAACACGAATGCTTCTATTTTAAACTGTTCAGATCTTTGCTGAAAAAAGATTTTTTAGTTTAAACCGAAAACATTTTGTGAGTAAGAATATATCCCATTAAATAAATTGAATTATTGAATTGTTTTGCATTATTGAATCGCAGAAATTGAATTCCTTGAGAGCTTTTGTTCTAGTAATTTTAGCATTTCCGAAGCTGAAACAATACTTCAGGATTGCATCCATTTATATGCTTTTCATTTTAAGAATAAAATAGCAAATTTATCCTAGCTTTCGAAAATATTCGTATAACAAGCTATGCAAAATATAAAATATTCAAATTATATTCCTTCTTGTTTCATAAATATATCTTAATAAAAGCAAAATGAGAAATTTCGGAAAAAATCTTAATGAGTCTCTTATTGTTAGTAAATTGAAATATTCACTTGCTTCAATGCTCATATATTTTGATACAACCGCTTGATATTATAAAAGTAAGCACAAAAAAGAGTAACAAATATCATGAATATTGTTTTATTTATTTCAAAAATGTCTAAGCGATTTATGTAGCAATATATCCTTACCTGAATATAAGCTTGTATTTTTATTACTAAAATATAGAATGCCTCTTACACAACAAATCCAAGGAAAATACAATTATGACCCTTAAATAAAAAAAAATAACTATTTAATTTTGAACTTTTGGGTACACATGCTTGTTATAGATTTTTGAGAATTTTTGCACGAGAGTTTTACTTTATATTTTTCACAAAAATTCTAAAACATTTTTATTCTTCGTATTATTATTTTTTATCACTAATTTATATAAATACAACCATAAGCACGAAATAAAAATTTAAAATTAATCTTGTGTTATTTTGAATATATATATATATATATATATATATATAATTATATAATTACATAATTATACATACATATATATTTCACAAATTTCATTTTTTAAATAAAAGCGCATCCTGATTAAAATGTAAATTCTTTTTCGCTTTTAAGGTAAATTCAGTAAAATCATTTAAAATGCTTTCTAATTGATGTCTAGATCCGATGTATGCAATTTAGTAGTTTTGGGTCAAAAACTGAATTCTTATTACTGAAACATATATCATTTTCAGTAAATGAAAATATCTGGCAAAACACTCAATGTCTGCAAGAAGAACTCTAAATCGAAATATATGTAACACACATCGAGTATATTACAATCTGAAGTTACATTATCAATTGCTACTACATTAATTTTTAAATTGTTTTATCGTATAAATTAAAGTAGATTACAACTAGATTAACTTCTGTGTCATCGAGCAAGATTCATAAAATGTCTGTGAATCTGAAGAAGGAAATGAAATTTGAAATAAATGCTTTTAAAAATGCATTGCTATCTTTATTGAAAAAATATATGATCTGTTATTTTCTTACGAAAGTAACTCGATAGAAATTATGCAGCGTTTGAAAATAATGTGTGTTTGTCTAGGTATTTGTAAAGGACATCCATAGTGCTATTTTATTAAATATAATGTTAAATAAAATATTCTAAATTTATGTAAGCAATTTTTTTTATGTTTTGCTTAACTTTTTTAATTTTATGATCTTATACAAGGACATTTAGCTAGCGTTTCTCACAGACTGTTCGGACAAAATGAGAATTATATGTGAAACGTATTTTAAATATACAATTCAGATTAAACATAAAATATTTCCCTTTCTTACTCGCAATATTATTTAAAACAATATTTGTTTTAAATATATATATATATATATATTAAAGTTCTATTATTTTTGTAATTTCTAATATATATTTCCTAAAATCTTATGTCTGGTTTATTTTTGTTTCAGTTTTAATCATTATTCATTATGCATCTCTCTAAGTAGAGAACTTAAACTATATATATACATCTAATTGGTTAATCGAGTACCATTGTATTAACTGTTTTACCAAAAGTAAATTCCTTAAAAAAGGATCCAGATTTAGTCCATATTACTTCAGAGATTTTATTCTTTCAAAATTACAAATTCCTTAGAGTAAAATAATCGTTATAATTTAAAACAAAATTGTATGTTTGCACTAAGTGGTTTCTTCGAAAAGGAACTCTTATTTTGTTTCGTACTTTATGAAATTTCCTTTCCGAGTCATTACTAATGAACACATCATTCGAATTATAGTGCAGAATAAATCATAAGATTAAGTAATATGTTAGACATTAAAGGTAGTAATATTTTTTTTTATAAAAAACATATTAAAAATAGCTTAAGTAATCCCTATAAAATCATACTTTCATGAAATACAGCAATATTGTATAATTAAATTCAAAGTGTGCAAGTTTGAATTGCATATATAAATAGTCATGTTCATTTTTTGAAAAAAAAATCAACTTCAAATTGAAAGTTGTTTTATGTATCACACACAGTACCAATTCTTCTTTCAGTATCAGCAGTATCAAAATTCGTTTATAACTTTTAGAAAGGCTTATGGAGAAAAGGTAATTACTTAATATTTACTATCGCAATTATCTTCGAAATTGTCTTCTATAATTTTAAGTATTAAGGAAAAAAAATTCCTTTAAAAGATCCTTGAATAATCTTTCTCTACAGTAAATAGAAAATCCATGCAATAAAGTTATATTCACAATAAAATCACTTCATTTAAGCAGTAAAATGTCAACCGAATTAAATTGATCTGCGTAATGGCATCCACTTCATCCATTTAGTGCATGTTCGATTAGAATCCAAATATATATATATATATATACATACATATAAACCTGCCAAAAGTCACGCGAAAGCATTGAATGTCAACATTATTAAAATGTATTCATTCTAGACTGTAACACAACATAATATGTTTATATTTTTAGCGGAAGAAGCATATGTGCTCGAGCATTTTTACCGACACTGCTTAGTTATGTTTTTTCAGCGAGGAATTAGTTCTAAAGGGAAAAGTAATGTTTCTGCTTCGTGGACTCAACTTCGGGATTATACAAAAGATTATTTCAATTACAATTTTACTGTCTAAGCTATATATATATACATATAAAATTTCATTTATTTCACGATTCATAGCCAAAGCATCGTATAAATTTTTTTAGTTTGAATTGTATGACCTAAATCTGTTTAAAATAATAACGAGAACTGTTTTTTATTGTGCGTTTGCTAAAGATTCAAAAAGTAAAAATATGACATACAACAATCTGATGGGAGGCTATCTATACAAAATGATGTGGCACATTACATTATATCTTATTGATAACAATTTGGAAAAAAAATGGAACTAATAAATGTTTGAAATGTTAATAAGGATTTTTAAATTAGCATAAATAGTGGAATACTTGGATTTGATGTAACAGATCGTGAAATAATTTCGTATTGCGTGCTTCAGAGCGGCGTATGTAACTGGTTTAACTATGATGTGTATTACATAAGATGTTCGCATAGCCGTAGGTTCTTACCAATTGACTTTGGTATGAAATTGCGTGTTTTGTTTTCATTAATAGAACTGATGTTCAAAAAAATGGCCCTAATAAAAAAATATTCAATCAAATAAAATTGATACCTAAATCATTTTCTCATTTGATTTTTAAAAATATAATAAACCGAAGTGCCAACCGGGTCGCGTAGTTCATTTGGTGTACCCCTTGTACACCAAAGTTTGCGGGTTCAACCTCGGGCCCAAGTCGGGGGAATTTTATGATGCGAAAAAATCGAAAGCAGCCATGTCGCATAATTATGCGCCATGTTAAAGATCCATTAAGTACCTGTTTGGCTGGGTCTTAGCAAAATTAAATTCCTTGTACAGAGCTGAGGTACTTCCTTCTGGGGAGGAAATTGGGCAATAAATGTACATTGTGGAGATTTGTAACCATCTACATGGCGCCACGCTAAAAAGTGCTACCAGCACTTGGTGAATGTACTAGGTACCTATTAAGTTTTTCAACCAGGGTTACGAATCCGTTGTCCCATTAGAAGTAGATAAAAAAATAAACCATAGTTATATATAAACCTCAATAATTTGAGTTATTTAAGAATTAAAAGTTACTAATGAATTAGAAATATCTATAAATTTTAATTTTAATAGCTAAATACAAATGAACAGAAGCAAATAAAATATAAATACCTATTACTTTACTTTGAATATTGTTTAAAAACTCATTTTAAGTTTTATGATACAAAATTTATAAGAAACATACAAATTAATTTGAAAATAGACCCTAATGTGCCTTTAATTTTATGTGAATGTCTTAACTAAAAGTAAACTGTAGCTTAATCGTAACAAAAATCCGAGTCTTTATTTATATAAATATGTGTGCGTGTACAATCTCCTTAACAATGCATTTCATTTCTCGATAAACAAAATGTTTCTTTTGAAAGCCTCTTTAGTCGACACCCATTTCTTCTATTAAGTAACGGAAGGGCTTTTTCCTTTTTCATTCGTGAAATGAAAGCTCAGGATAAATGCACAAAACACTCTATTTAATTGCGAAGCTCTTTTTCGTGTGGTCAAGATTGAAAGGTTGCATAGGACAAAGAAACAGCAATCTTTTGATGCTTGAAAAATGTAATTGGCACATATGATACGATTTAAAACAATATTGAAATCTGAAAAATCATTTTTTTACACATTCAGATACTTTAGTAAATGAAGTAGACATTTAAAATAGTTTTAAGGCATCTTAAATATTAGCTTTAATAAAATATTATGATTTAATTAATTTGTAAAGAGAAGAGTATTTTATTGCATTTGTTATTTACGTTCAATTCAATGCATTTTCTAATTGGTATTCTTTGCGTGTGTCCTATTTAATCGCTTCTATATTTAAAATATAATTTTTTAAAATTATTTCTATTCATATAAGTATTTCATCTTTAATAAAGTTTTCTTAGTTTTTAAAAGTAATGTATGATCAGTTGGCATATAAGAGTAATGATCTAATTAAACAAGATCATATTAGAATACTTTCCACCGAAAATATCTCCTTAATTTTATACCCATCTTTTTAATTCTATGAGAACAATATTTAAAAAAAATATGTTATAATATATACAGTGGTGATCAAAATTGACGACATTTTTAAAATTTTGTTTGTTTTTTTAAGTTTGTATGCTTATAAAAAATGTTACGTTGCACAAAACGTTGCTTTTTACATCATTTTAAAGAGAATTTAATACTAAATTCATTACAAGAAACAAAATTCAAATATTTACAACGCAAAAAATTTGGGCTGCTATGAATGTCGATATACCTTATGTACTAATGCTTTCAGTGAGTTATCGGTGCTCAGTGTTGTAGCATTTATTTTTTATTACAGTTTCATATCGATGTTTCTTTGAGCTGAAAAAAGTTTTAAGCTCCTCCTTGGTCGTGAGATGATTCCAGGAGACAATTATATCCTGAATTAGTTTCTTTTTATTTCATGTCTACCCCTTTTGAAAAAGAGTTTTCATACAATTCCACAAGTTTTCGATAACATTGAGATCGGGACTGTTTCCTGACCAGCACAACAACACAATCATCTTTGAATGATACCATTCCTTCAATTACTTTACCGTGGGACAAGGAGAAGAATCTTTCAGCAAAATAAACGAAGCATTCTTGGTAAATAAATCCCTGATGGGTGTAGAAGTTTGGGTTTTAGAATGGTGTCAATGTATTTTCTAACATTCAGTGTTATATGGATGATATAAAGGCGACCGATACCATGAGCTGATATGCAAGACCAAATCATAAAACTATGTGGTAACTTCGCAGTTCCTTGCATGCAGCCAGGATGTAGCATTTCTCCTTTTCTACGTGATACATATTTTCAGCCATCACTATAGAATTACGTTATCTTATTTTCTTCCCTCCATATAACTTAGGAACACTAATCATCTGTCCAATAAATGATGATATAATTATTTCCTGGCATCATGTAATAACAAATAAAGAGCTTAAAATATTTTCAGCTCAAAAAACATCAATGTAAAGCTGTAATATAAAATAAAAGCTACCCAATTAAGCACTGATAACTCACTGCTACCATCAGTATCTAATGCACATCGATAGTTATTGCAGCATAATATTTTTAGTACCCTAAAAATCCGAGTTCTGTTTTTGTATTGAATTTAGTATAAATTTATCCTTAAAATGAGATAAAAGACTTTGCATTTTGTGAGATGAAACATTTTCTATAAGCATACAAACTTTAAAAAAGGAAACCATTGAAAAAGTGTCCACAATTTTCACCACCATTGTATATATATTGTTGCAACAAATTAAATCAAATGCGGCAAATTGAAAATAAAGTATGCATAAAAATGGATAGTTTGATAAAATCAAAATTAAATTAAATTACATGCAGTATATAAAATTATTATTTATTTCCATTTGTGTTAAAAATAAAGACATTTAACTATTTTCGTTGCCTGTATTCTAAAGTACTGAATATGTGTATTAAAAAATAGGGTGGATATTATAAAATGTTACATTACAAAAATGTTTTATATAACAGATAGAATATAGGACGGATCAGATGTAAAATATTTTTCGCACAATCAGGTTTAACAGAAAATTTGATTAGCAAATGTATTATAGAAAATAAAGTCTCCTCTAATGTAGCTTTCAGAACAAGAATTAAACCCAGAAATAAGATGATTAATGAATTTCTGAGGTAATCGGTCTCACTTCCCCAATAATGTAGCTTTCTGGTTTTGAACGATAATGGGGAGATGAAAGCAAGTAGAAATTGCTTTCAAGAAAGTACACATAGTATCTCAAGAAAGTGCAAATATACTTTAGAGAATAAAGGACTTCATAAATTAATTGCTATTTCATTCGGTGTACATTCCTATTACCCATACACACTCCAATCCTTTAATGAATTGGCCATCTTGACATAAGTCTGAAGTTATACAGGATTGTTTTAAGGTGTATGACGAAAACATTCTCATTCCATTGGCGTCCTCTACAGACCTCAATTCTAAAGAGCATTCAGGGCATTAAGTATCCAATATTACATTATTTGGAAATTTCATTACATGGAAATATTTCATAGACTTCATGCCAAGAGGAATCAAATATATTTTAAGGCATTGGTGGGTTAGTCAAATTAAAGTTACCAATCAGCACGAGCAAATTTCGTTTTTTTTTTAAATTCAGAATGACAAACATAAAATTCCAAATTTGTAAATAAATGTAATTTTCTAGTTTTTAATATTAAAAACTTTTGAATAAATATTCGAGATATATTTCTGAAAGCTCAGCTTTTTAATGACATAATCATATTTTTAAAACAGTTCTATTTATATTTAACCACTGGGAAAGGAAAGAATTTCAGCTTAAAAA